>SNQJ01S0131889.1:0-17467 GCA_010110895.2 Picea sitchensis | reverse complement strand
TTTAATAGAAAACCAGTTTTACTGTATCTCTGTTATTTTTGTGTTAAGCACCTATTAATAATCTGTATTCATTTCGTTCTGCTCATAAAATCCGGATCAATAAGCTAATGTAGATTTTACTACACAAAATAAGCTATTTGGTTCCTCTTTGAAATAGAGGGTTGTTTGTAGCTGTGTGATTGAATTTCATGAGACTGAACTACATCAAAAATAAATGATAGGAGTCTGCATAACAATGGATTGAAGGTGGAACAAATGTGTGCAGAAACAAAGACAGGATGACTTTAAATACCAAAGTGGAAGAAGTAGAAAATGGACATGGTATTAATTGCATGACCGACTGAGAATTTTATCTATGGAGAAAATATGAGTTTTAAGTGGGAGCTACTTTTATAAAGCCAGAAATATTTTCTTACCACCTTTGGGTTTCCATTTACATATGGCATTTATCTGATTAAGAAATTGAGTGTACAGAATGTCAATTTTTTTTTGTCGAATACTACTACTCCCTTTGTTGTTATCTTCCACAAGAAGATAAAGGGCCCAATGTTAAAGTATTGGTGTTATGTGCCTTAACACCTGACATACTAAAACTATATCAATAAATATAAACTATGCATAAATAGCACATCAAAGTGACACAACAGAAGCTTCGTGGGCCTATAACCCATAGGTCGCAAGATCAAAACCTAGCTCTGATGCCAAATGTTAAAGTTCCTTTCCTATCTCAATTTGAGTCTTTGAACCACTACTTCCAAGAATGCCCACCTATCTGTTAAATGTTTTTTTTTGTCTCCATGGTGTTTTGAAAATCATGATTTCAGATAGGAACCCATGATTTACTTCCTCATTTTGGAAATCCTTCTTTCAAGAAATAGAGACTAATTTGAACTTAAGTATTGCTTATCATCCTGAGACAAATGGATGAATATAAATATTAAATAGGGTATTATAATATATGCTATGAATATATAGTGTTGAAAAACCTGAAACCTGGGAAGAGTATTTGCACCTAATTGAATTAACCTACTGTTAAGGTTATCATTCCACCATTAAGATGCCTTCTTTTGAGGCTGTGTATGGGAGGAATTGTAATACCCCAATTTTTTGGTCCGTTCATAGACAATGGCACCATAAAATAACATAGAATATTTGAAATTTCCTAATATCTTAACTACGTTAAGATTACATACCAGGATAAATCATTGGACTCAAATTGAAATGGGAAAGGAACTTTAAAATTGGAGCCACCATAATTGGGAGTTAATAAAAATCAAAGAAAAAACTATGGGGTTGATATGTATCTGGATCTGGATATGATGTATCTAGATTTGGATATATCCTAGGCATGATGAGAATACATGTTGGATATGTTTGGCATGTTTGCAGAGAAGTATCCCCAAAAAATACAAAATTGAAATCCTACAAATATCGAAAACCCTAAACTTTGCATTCAAAGCCTATTTTTGGATCCTCTTATTCTTCATGTTTTGGTGAATGTTCGTCTATAATGTGTTTTCTAATACCTCTCTCTTTATTTAGTTGTATACCTATCTACATATTTTTACTATATCCAATTTCCTGTTCAATTATTTTTCAAACTGGTGGTTTCTTGAACTGTACCGATTTTTAGAAACCTCCTTCTTTCAAGAAACTTATATTTTAACAAAACAAAAATGGATACAATTGAGAACCAACATGATTCCTCCTTACCTTAACTACTTGTATGCATATCTGTGCAAGAACACCTGATCAACATATCATATCCAACATTCAGTTGTGTACGCAGTAATGAATGTGAACTTGTCTCCTCAATCAATGCCACTATGTCAGATAGAGAGATTGTAGCTCATTTATTCTATTCCAATGTTGAATTCACCTTAGAGAATCAAACATATTATCATCAAAGCATGTGTGATGCATAAATAAGGGTGTTTTGTGATGAATTTCTTGGTCTTTGAGATTTGGTACTGAGTAGTTTGTTGGTTGAAAGGAATATCAATCTAATTATTTGTTTGCTGATTTTGTTATAGAGACTTGTTCATAATTCAATGTTTGGTTCTTCTCTTTATAAAAGATCCCATAATGAATATCTAACCCTATGCTTTCCATGGGACCTTCTTAAGCATATGAACACCCAAAACCCATTCTGCGCCTTTTGTAATCTGTCTCTTTCCCATGAAAGCATCAAATCATTGAGTGCATCTTTGGTTGTGGATTGCACTCATTGATTCTCTGAAACAATATACCCTGCACAGGAAGATCTATTATGAAGATAAGTATATTCAACATTTTCGTCATTCAATGAACCATTGTATTCCTCACTGTTAACCTCCTCTGTAAAATCATTGAGTGCATCCTTGGTTGTGGATTACACCCATTGATTCTCTGAAATAGTATACTCTACAAAGGAAGATCTATCATTAAGATAAGTATATTCAACATTTCCTTCATTCAATGAACCATTGAATTCCTCACCGTTAACCTCTTTTGTAAAATCTTCATGTTCTTGGAAAAATCTCCTCTACTCTTCATAAAGTTGAACATATATCGAAAACCTTTCTTATGGACATTTTTTGTAATAAGATTCCCATATGTAGATTTTTTTTATCAATGTGAGATAATAGGTGCAATACTTCTCTTATATCTTCTATGCATCTAGGGAAAATTTTCATTGTTGTTGCTCTGACAAGGCCAAGAAATTGGCCTTAAATACTACTGCTAATTTTATGATTGAAATTTGAATGATGTTGTTATTTAGAGTGTTGATATCATAGTTATGAGCCCAAACTTGACAATAACCGATGAGATTGGTTTTAGGGTTCCTGCAAGCATCAAGGTTTGTAGTGTAGATACCAAGGCTCAAGTATGGTTCTGGACTGGAAAAGCATGTGCCATTGGAGGTTATACTAGTCAACGACAACATTCCATGTAGGCCTCAATTATCCATGCATAGTGAAAAAAATATTATATTTCTAGTTGGAAAAGTGGAGAAAATATGTGCAAGCTTCATTTTTGTTAGTCGAAAAAATATGTTTTATGTATTTGCATTACAAAGACCTTACTACTTATTTGATAGGAAATAATTCTTGATTTCATTGCATTACAAGATTTATGTCTCTTAAATGCATGGTAACTAAATAAAAAAGTTCAAATTCTATTAATTTCTTCTGTATTTTCAAACAAACATGTTTCCATTTTACTAAGTTATGATATTTTGTTGAGCTTTTCAGTTGTTGTCCCTTTAATAAATGTTGTGTCATGATAATGTATATAATCACTCTAGAGAGTAGAGTATATCAATTTAAATGCTTTCCAAAAAGTCAATTGTACTGGACTAAAGGTAGTAAGTGTTGCATGTTCTAAACTCAAGTCATTTTCTATCTATTGGAATGTAAGGAATTGTCTAAAAATGCAGAATTCTGAGGTGTTTCTACTTTGTCTTGACAAAATATATATTCTATTTTTTGCCATCTTCCATTGTATATGTTTTTTGGTTATAGTTTCGTGTTTATTTTTTTAATAACATTTAAAAATATGTTCCAAGTTCCAATTAGCTCTGCTTCTGATGGGTGAAATGAGATGTAATATATGATGTTATATCAAGGTCACTAATTAGTGATTTGGGTGTCATTATTTGAAATTTCAATGACCCTTTTCAACTTTTATGTATGTTTTAGAGGATTTATTTGAAATAATTTTTATGAATTAATATCTAAATATAACATGGTATAATGATATTATATTTGATTGTTTTGGCCCTTGGGGAACAATGATTCCAATGTTCACCTTGATCGACCATTGTCAAAGGCTCTTCTCTCTTTTAGCCTTGGCATCGATATAGGATTCAGAGAAATGCAGAACATCTTTAATTCATAAGTGTGTCAATGACACTTACATGAGAGTATCTATTGAAGTGATGTGATTGGTATAAAACAATTTAAGACAACAGTGCTAATGTTTGATTTTTGCATTGCATCTATTTTGCAAAAATCATCTAGGTAGGGAAGACCACAACAAGAATGGAACCATGGTGGACAACATAATACTCCATCCACCTCACTAGTGAACGCAATGCCCCATAGGGTTTGATGGTTTTTTTTATAAAAAAATCATCTTTGTTGCAATCCCTATTCAAAAGCCATATTTTCTCATATTGTACTACATCTTCATGTTTCTTGTAGTTTCAAGATTATTTTTCTCATTGAATTGAATAATATAGTAAACAACTCAATTTCAGGCTTTATATCATGTGTAGTTTTCGTTACTTATCTAAATTAATTGAAGAGGATTATTTCAAATATATTGCATCATATTCAAAAAAATTTCAAAGACCACATGCTCCTAAAGATTTTTATCTTTCTTGCCCATGAAATGAGATTATATGAAGATGAATATGTTCTCAAATATTTCAAACTAATGAGAAAAAAAAGGTGCAAGCAAGCTTCTAGTTATCGAAAAGGAAGGGCATAGACTTATTGGAAATGCAATCTTAAGGAATGTCCAATTTGGAAATTTATTCTTATGTCCATTGAGATATATAAAGACTCTGGGTAAAGCATTGTATTGATATTCCCATGAATTTTAATGTATAATGTATATTTGATCATTACTCTCTATCCATTTATTATTTCCTTGGTAGTTGTCTATCCAATTACGATTTTGCTAGTAGCCATCTAGATTCTTGTGTATCGACAAGTATAAGGGTTATTTTGATTTTTCTTGTGTAGGCTCTTCCTCTTCTTCAAAGCATGCAAAGAGGAATTAATGGGATTTTACTATTCATCCCCCTTAGAAGAGCAATGATTTGAAAAGTGTCCTAGTCACCAGTACCACTATGACCAAAATATTTAAGCAGCCCATGCAAACCTCCCAAACCATTGTACGAAGTTCAAACATAGGTGTCCAATAAGATGAATCCCTAGGCTTCACCATCTCAAAATAAAAACTAAACTTCTATGTTGCAAATCATAGTAGCATGAAGTTTATTGGAATTGAATATTTAACATCGTCTCTAATCTATGTTGTAGTATAAGGTTAAGTTTCCTTCTAAGTTTTATAATTTATATAATGACTTTCTGGCATGTATTGGTTTTCCTAGTGTCCAATTTTTTTGTATATGTTGTTTTCTTATGGGGTGGTGATACAAGTATGTTTTTTCACGGTTTGGTCATATGTTAAATATCTTCTTATTGTATGTTGTTTTTGGCCCTTGGTTATGGAAATAAGCAAAGAACAAGGAAGAAAAGGAAAAATGTGAATTGTGCAGAAGACACAGTGACTATTACTGGGTCAAAGTGAGCAAAGAGCAGAAAAGGCGGAGATAATTCCGAGAAAGAAAGCCATTGGATGAGGAGATCGAGGATGACATATCAACAATAAAGAAGGATCATGGACAACTCAACAAGAAGAAAAAGCCACCATTAGATGCTTTGGAGCACCGCGCGAGAAGGAAGGAAAGCCAGGCTGGCAAAGCCCTGAAAACGCGGGTCAAGTTGACCTAGGGTTTTAGGCACCTAGGGTTTTGGTATATAGGGTTTTGACTCATAGGTTTCGGCCTAAGGATGTCGGTGAGATATTGTAATGTATAAATAGAGGTCTAAAGGGATTGGGTTGGGTCGATGTCAAGTTGGTTTATGATTGTTGTTGTTATGATTTGAGAGATTATTTTTTTGTGAGAGAGAAGTGCTAAGTGTGAGAGAGCCTTCTTTATTGTAATATCTTCAGCTGGGTGCGAAGATCAACCCTGCATCAGGGTGCGCAGGGAGGGGAGCGATAGAGAGAAGAAGAAAGGAGATCTGCTAGCTAAGAGAGCAGAAAAGAACTGTATGCTTCATTTTAATACATTATAAAGCACAATTTTGTGGACGTCGCCCTAGAGAGAGGGTGAACCACGTATATTTTGTGTTATGTGTTATTTATGCTCTGTTCTTGTCATCTGATACATTGTTATTGCATTACTGTGGTAGATCTGATAAGATGTGTGGAATAGATCTAAGATGATAAGTGATATATGCATGTTGTATTGTTCTAGTGTTGGATCCACTTGATCATTCCCTTGGTTGTAGACATCTATGTCTTGCAACCCCCCCATAGCTTCTTCAGGTGAGACTGCATCTGCTTCACAGGTGTAGCTGAAAGGGCCAGTAGTTAGGGCTTGTTGGTGCATTGTTGTAGCATTGAACCTTGGTTCTGCCCTTGTGCCAACAAATGGTTCTGTTGCAGGGACAAGAATCTTCTTGAGGGAATGTCAAGGTGGTTCCCATCAAATACAAAGATTCAGAAGTGGATAGAGGATCAAGAGAAGGACTTCGCTGAAGCCCATAACAAGAACCCTAATCTTAGTATAGAGGATTGGTTGGAGAGATATATCTTTACTGATATACATGAGATTTTCTTTGGAGGAATCCATCAGGAGCTATATGAGTGGTTAGCTAGGTTAGAAGATACCCAGTTTGAGATCAGATCTAGACCTCCTGTAGTTTGGACATCAACGCTGATCAAGAAGGTCAAGAGAGTTGACAACATTGTGTCAAGAGTAGTAGATCACTGGTTTGATAGCACCATTGGAGGGTACATCACTGAGTTTGTTGTTGACATAGTAGAGTCATATAGCCAAGCCGAGATATATTTCTTGAAGGGACCTAGAGGAAAAGTTTTACACTTTCTGAAGTTGAGGATCAAAATGCTATTGCATGAGAAGAACATCTTGAAGATACAATAGATTAATCAGATTTGAAAAATATACTGTTTAGAAATTCAGACAGCAACAACGACACAGAGGCTGGACATACACGCAGTGGAAAAGAGTTCAAAGAAGTTCATCTTGCGAACTTATTCAAGCAGACCTACGGGGACGAGGGATTCTATAGTGGAGAAGAGGTAGATCTGACAGACAAGGAGCATTCAATACCTACTGGGATAGAGGAAGGGAAAGCTGAAGAGCTTCGTCGGGACGAGCCAGAGACGTCAGGAATTGTGCAAACCATTGAAGTAGTATTATTTTCCCTCCTGTTGATTCAACAACACTAAGCAATCAGAATAGTCAGAGTCACCAGAGTCCTCAGAGTACTATTACTAGCAGTTCAACATATACTCAGACAAGAAACCTAGGAAACTCTATGGCATATGAGATGAGACTCCCTATATTTAGGAGAGATGGGTCTGAATATCGTGATCAACACTGGTTCCTATGTGAAGCTGTATGGAATATTAAGAATGTCACTGACGAGGTTGTTAAAAGAAAACAGTTTAGCACTACCCTAAGGGACCGCGCACTGAGATGGTACATGAATCTTGTCCAAGGACTTGCATAGCCTAAGCCCCTGAATGAGATAAATAATGCATTGATTGCAGAGTTCAAGAAACCCAAATCAGAATCAAAATGTATTACAGAGATGAAAGAGATCAAGTAGAAGGTAGTTGAACCTTTTTGGGAATTCGATAAGAGATTCAAGACCTTAACAGGCCGATTGACTTTTTAGATCCCAAATGAACAGAACAAAGAATGGTTCATTGTTGCTCTCTTACCACACATCAGAGTTCCTCTGATGCAACATAACATTACTTCGCAGGCTGAGGCGTTGGAGATCGCCATGAAGCTAGAATCAACCCCTATGGGAGAATCCAGCTCAGGTATGAGTCAAATATTGAGTCAACTAACTAGTTTGTCTCTACAGGTCGAAGATATGAAAAAAGATAAGGGAAAATATAAAAGATAAGATATTTGGTGTGTCAAATGAAGATCAGAAGGCCATGACAAGGAACATTGTCCCCTATTTAAAATGAATACTTGGCCTCTGAATCTCTGATCCCTTTGAAGCAAGTCACCTTACCCTGGTGCGATGTAAGCTAAAATAGACATTGCCCTGGTGAATGCTATTACATGAAAAAGTACGTTCAGACTCCTAAAAAATTGTATTGCACATTCTGTAAGTCTGTGGGACATGATGATAGAGATTATAGGGCTTATGATCTCATGCATGAAAGGTCAAGAGACGTATACAAAATTCAAGGCGAAGTACAACAAGAAGGAAACACTACGTAGTATAACTCCCCTGGGAGAGGAAAATTCAATCCTCGTGGTGGATTCAAAGGAAGAGGACGAGAAGGAGGTATGGGTCGAGGCTGAGGAAAGATAATATTTTATAACTGTGCAAAACCAGGACACCTAGCAAGGGACTGTTAGAACCCTTGTACCACTTGCATCTATTACAACTCCTTTGAGCATGTTATCGAGGAATGTCCAGCATTGCTAGCTAAGCTTTAGGAAAGACGCAGACCTCAGCAAAACCCACAAGTACAACTGATATATGATGAACCTCATGGATAAGACCCCATAGTTGATGTTATCACTAGAGGAGGCACTGTTACAGGAGAAGACAAACTAATCCAAGGAAAGACTACAGAAGACTCGGGAATCAGGAAAGCTGCAAAGAATACCCAAACCTTTGATGCAAAGAAAGAAATACAAATATTTGAGGAGGCAAGAAAAGAGTTCAAATAAGATCAAGGCTCTTCATCATGGACACAGCCAGAAGTAAGGGAATATGGAATTCCTCAGGCATTTGATCAGTCTACTTCACCGAGAGAAGGAAAAGAGGTAAGCAAGCTCATGGAATTTCTATATACTTATATTAAGTTGATTCAGGGTGAGAGCGTTGTACAAGAGCTACAAAGTTTAATCAGACAATATGAACTAGGAAAGATAGACCTTTTACTGAATAGGGAAGTACACCAAATCTCTAAGAAGAGAAGGAAAAATAAGTAATTACACTTGAATGCTCAAATAGGAGAATATGATATAGACTATGTGGTCCTTGACTTAGGGTCGGAGGTCAATGTCATGATGAAGAAAACTTGGGCACTAATGGGAAAACTGAAGCTGATCTATTCCCCTATCAGGCTTAGGATGGATAATCAACAAGCTATCATCCCCTTTGGACGATTGCAACATGTTCCTGTGGACATCGACGAAGTAAGGACGTTAGCATATTTTGAGGTAATTGAGATAGTTGATGACAATTTTCCTTACCCTGCACTGTTAGGAATTGACTGGGCTTTCAATAAATCCACTGTGGTTGATTTAAAGAAAAGATGTATGACCTTTGAAAGAGATGGCCTTAGGGTCATTGCACCTTTATATCCAGATGAAGGTTAGGGATACACAAAACCTATCAGAGAAGAAGACCACACATATGAATTGGAAAACATATACAAATTAACAGTCAGACAACATTATTACATTAATCCTACAGCCGATGGAAACCTAAGATGACGAAGTGACAACGCATGTTCATCAAACTTAGAGGAAGCACTGGAGAACTGGCAGAATAAGATGTACGAAGTATCTACAAGAATATGTGCTAGATTAACCAGAGAAGTTCGTTGGATCAACACAACAGTAAGTAACTTACCCACCTTTGATGGTCTAAATCCTTTAGAAATCTTCTTTTCGGACTTTGAAGAAAGTGTACCAATATGGAAAAAATATTGCTGGCGATGGATGAGGCCCTGAAAGAAACCTCAGCAAGATGGTGGGGGACACACAAAAACAACATTGCAGACTGGGTACAATGTTGTACCTTGATGACAACGCGATTCTCAACATAAGTAGAAGGCTGCGAAGTTTGATACACAGGTCGAAGCTACCCAAAGGACCATGTGCGAAGTTGTGAAGAATCCTGAAGAAACATTCCTCAAGAGCAGTGGGTGCACAAATTCATTAACACGTTGGACACAACACCTATCAACTGGTACCTTCAAGTAGAGTTGCACCTCATCACTATAGACTAGGAAGGTATGACTCAGAATTTTGTAACCACCTTCTTATTTTAAAGTCAATATCCTTCAGTAGATCAAGCATTGCATATTGTAAGACACAAATTCTTTGAGGAGGCATCTAACCTCCCTTTGGAGCAAGAAGAGGATGAATGGACTGCACCTCTCCAGAAACTTCAAGGTTGTTACAACATCAATGCTGATGAAGACGATGATACAAGGAAGGTGAACATTGCTGAAACAAAAGGCCAATGAGATGTGGAAGGACCAGGAGTTGAGTTACCATTCATTGGAAAACCAATCAAGATTAAAAAGGTCAATATTGGAACATAACAGACACCGAAGCTTGCAAACATTGGAGATTATTGGGATGCCACCACCATTGACAAGATTACAGAGTTACTACATGAATATCATGAATTGTTTCCAAACAAGTTCACTGACATGAATGGAATTAAAGGGCCTATTGGAGAGATGAGGATCCCTTTGAAACCAGAAGCAAGACTAGTCAAACAAAGACCCTACAGATTGAACTCTAAATAGAAAGAGAAAGTAAATATTGAGCTCGACAGAATGCTGGAAGCTGGGATTATAGAACCTGTGGAAGAGTCAGAGTGGATTAGACCTATGGTGGTGCAAGACAAAAATACAAGAGAGATCGGGATTTGCGTAGATCTCAGGAAGCTGCATGATTCATGTTTGCATGACCCCTTCCCTAGGCCATTCAATGATGAAGTGTTAGATAATGTGGGAGGCCAGGAAGTATATTCTCTTACAAACATATTTTCAGGATACCATAAGACCACATTTGCAACAAAATGGGGGTCCTATCAGTATACAGTGATGCCATTCGGATTGAATAATTCCCCAACCA
Organism: Picea sitchensis; assembly: GCA_010110895.2. Lineage (NCBI taxonomy): Eukaryota > Viridiplantae > Streptophyta > Pinopsida > Pinales > Pinaceae > Picea > Picea sitchensis. The sequence goes on along the minus strand of SNQJ01S0131889.1, from coordinate 6,813 downwards.
TATTTTCCATGGTGGTAGTCGAAGCATTCAAGGAGTTTTTTCATAAATTTCTAGAAACAGACTTTGATGATTGGACTATTTTTAGTTTATTGAAAAATCATATTGAATGTCTAAGGATAATGTTGGATAAATGTAGGAAGTGTCAAATTTACATGAATATGAATAAATGCATCTTCTTCTCACCATTTGGAGTGTTGTTAGGTCATACTGTATGCAAGCAGGGATTGTTGGTCAATCCTTCTAAAATTTTCATTATAGTTGATCTACCCCCTCCTACTTCAGTCAAACAACTACGCACTGCGCTGGGACATACTGGGTATTACAGGAAGTTTATTAAAGGATATGCCCAGATTACATCACCCATGGAGAAGATTTTGAATAAATAATGTTAGTTAGTTGGACAGAAGAGTGCCAGTAGAGCTTCTACACACTGAAACCGAAAATGGTCACTGCGCCTATTCTGGTTTTTCCAGATTGGAGCAAGGAGTTTCATGTGCATGTCGATGTGTATTCTATTTCCTTGGGAGCACTGTTATCACAACCTGGCGAAGGAGATATTGACCATACATTAGCCTTTGCGAGTAGGAAGCTATCAACTGCTGAGATCAATTACACCACCACTGAGCGAGAAGGGTTATCCATGGTGTACGCACTGCAGAAGTTTCATCACTACTTGTTGGGAGGGCACTTTAAAATGTTTATTGATCACTCTGCACTGAAATACCTAGTCAACAAGCTAGTGTTAGGAGGGAGAATATGCATATGTCTTCTTCTATTTCAAGAATATGACTTTGACATCATAGTTAAGCCAGGAAGAATGAACAAAGGTCCTGACCACTTATCGAGATTGGAACATGGAGAAGAGCCCACTAGATTGGAGGATGCACTGTCGGATGCACAACTATTGGCCATTAGAAATATTGATGACCACTTCATAGAGATAGTCCAGTTCCTGTCAATAGGAATGGCACCTAGTGAGCATACAATTCCTCAGAAGAAACAACTAGTAGTGCGCGTTGCAGACTTTTCACTAATAGCTGGACAACTATATAAGATGGGACTTTATGAGATATTGAGAAGATGTGTTATGGAGGTAGAGAGACTGTTGATCCTCGCAGAATCTCATGAAGGCATCGCAGGAGGACACCACGTAGGAAAATAAACTGCGCAGAAGGTTCTTAGAGTTGGCCTTTGGTGGCCTACTTTACACAGGGGTGCTAAAGATTATTCCAGAGCTTGCGATGTATGCCAAAGAGTTGGGAAACTGTCCATAAAAGACAAAATTTCATTAGCACCACAACTAACCCTACAAGCATTTGATAAATGGGCCATTGACTTTGTAGGACCTATAAACCCACTAGGAAAGCACACAGGAGCAAGGTACATAATTACAGCAACAAAGTACTTGACCAGATGGGCCGAAGCAAGAGAAGTTAAGGACTGTAGTGCAACTACAACTGCGTGCTTCATATTTTATGACATCATAACCAGGTTTGGATGCCCAAAGATCCTTATGAGTGATCAAGGAACACATTTCATAAATAAAACAATTGAATCCCTGACCGAGGAATTTGCAGTCCATCATCAGAAGAGCACGCCTTACCATCCACAAGCAAATGGGATAGTGGAAGCATTCAATAATATATTGGAGACAACGCTGACAAAGATTTGCAGTGTAAACAGGGATGACTGGGATTTAAGAGTACCAATAGTACTATGGGCCTATAGAACCACTTGTAAGAAGCTAACAATGCAGACCCCTTTTAAGTTGGTGTATGGTCTCGAAGCCATTTTCCCAATGGAATTTCTGGTACTAAGCTTAATAATTGTTGCCTTTACAGATATGGATGACATTGGCACTGTTCAAGAGAGGCTTGCACAGTTGGTCGAATTGGAGGAAGAAAAATTTGTTGCAGGATTTCATCAATAGGTACAGAAGGAAAGAGAGAAGGCCTACCATGACAGGCACATCAAGAAGAAGGCTTTTAGACAAGGTGATCTAGTACTGCTACATGACAGTAAGTTCGTCAAGCATCCTGGGAAGTTCAAAACGCATTGGCTCGGGCCATATGAGGTCACTTATGTTACAGAAGAAAGAGATGCACAGTTGAAGACTTTAACGGGAGAATGGAAGGAAGGATTAGTGAATGGGAGCTGACTGAAGTTGTACTATGACAACCAACTACCTCGCAACTCTAAGTAAAAGCATAAGGAAAAGGGTCTAGGTACTAGGTGTAGTTGAAACTGGGTACCAAACACAGAAAAGATAGTCTACACATGGAAGGAGAGGAGGCATAGAGAAGAAAGCAAAAGCTGCATTGCGCAGCCTGAAATCGAAGTAAAACAGAAAGTTCAGATCTGAAGTGCCTCGGGATGATTCACATGTGAGTGTTGGGGGATTGTTGGCCCTTGGTTATGGAAATAAGTGAAGAACAAGGAAGAAAAGGAAAAATGCAAACTGTGCAGAAGACACAGTGACTATTACTGGGTCGAAGTGAGCAAAGAGAAAAAAAGGTAGAGCGAAGTCCGAGAAAGAAAGCCATTGGATGAGGAGATCGAGGATGATAGATCATCAAGAAAGAAGGATCGTGGACAACTTAGTAAGAATAAAAATCCACCATTAGATGCTTTGGAGCATCGCGTGAGAAGGAATGAAAGCCAGCCTGGCAAAGCCCTAAAAAAGAGGGTCAAGTTGACCTAGGGTTTTAGACACCTAGGGTTTTGGTATCTAGGGTTTTGACACCTAGGTTTCAGCCTAAGGATGTCGGTGAGATATTGTAATGTATAAATAGAGGTCTAAAGGGCCTGTGTTGGGTTGGTGACAAGTTGGTTTATGATTGTTGCTATTATGATTTGAGAGATTATTGTTGTGTGAGAGGGAAGTGCTAAGTGTGAGAGAGCCTTTTGTATTGTAAGATCTCTATATGGGTGCAAAGATCAACCCTGCAGTTGGGTGCGCAGGGAGGGGAGAGATAGAGAGAAGAAGAAAGAAGATATTCTATCTAAGAGCACAAAAATGAACTATATGCTTCATCTTAATACATTATAAAGCACAGTTCTGTGGACATATCCCTAGAGAGAGGGTGAACCACATATATTTTGTGTTATGTGTTATTGATTCTCTGTTCTTTTCATCTGATACATTGTTATTGCATTACTGTGGTAGATCTGATAAGATGTGTGGAATAGATCTAAGATGATAAGTGATATATGCATGTTGTATTGTTCTAGTGTTGGATCCACTTGATCGTTCCATTGGTTGTAGACAACTTTGTCTTGCAATCCCCCCATAGTTTCTACGGGTGAGACTGCATCTGCTTCGCAGGTGTAGCAGAAAGGGCCAGTAGTTAGGGCTTGTTGGTGCGTTGTTGTAGCATTGAACCCTAGGTATCCCCCTATGCCAACAACTGCTCTTCCTCAAAATTTGTTGAGTCACAATATTGACATATTCTTTTCTCCCATAGTATTTTTCAAAATGTCTATCTGCAATTATCACTTCTGAATTGGTAAGAATTTGTTCTAAACGTGAGGATTCTTTACTTTTTCCAAGGCTCCAAAGAGAACATGGTGGTACTAGTACTAGGCTGCAATTGATGATATTTTCCTATTGCTTTTAATGGCATCTTATTCTCATTTCTTGAAATGTTCTTTTGTCCATGTCCATCATTTAGGCACTCTAATTCTATAACCCATTTTTCCATCCAATTGGAAACATCTTTGGTGCAATTTTTGGTTGCAAAGCTTAATGATTCTAACCACTCCTAATTGCTAAAACTTTTTCATTTCCTAGCTTATGAATGATTAATTTATGGATTAAAGTATTTGTTGAATTCTTTTGCTTTTGCCTACATCAGCAGTATAGAGCATGGGATTATTTCTTTAAATTTTATGTTTTGAACTCAATCTGCCCAATCTTCAAGTCCATTTAGCTTCAAAATTTATATAAATGAGACTTAAAGTTATATAACTATGGTACTTTGTGGGAAGTGGCCTTTGTTAGGGTCAATACTTGTGGCATGGACATTTTTCTAGAATAATTTAAATGCATATACATTGTGATGTCCAAGACCTAATTCGTTAATTTCATGCTTAAAATCCAATTATGTGCAAGTTCAGACATTGTAAGTACCATTATAACCAAATTTTTATTTTTATGTTCTGGGTCATACTAACTAAACTTTCAAGTTGGAGAAAGTATTTGTATTGTTCTCTAGCAGAAAAAAGAAAATGGTAAGACACATAATATACATTCATATATTCTTTGCATCTAGATGATGATGTTTTTTCTTCCATATGATTGGTCTTTGACATCACCAACCAACAAGAGTATTTGAAACTTATATTCCATTTTTAGTCTTCACATGAAATATTTTTTGGTTTAATTACTAAAATGCACTTTCTTATTCATATGTTTGTCAATCACGTGACAGAGCTTTGATTGTTGGGATGATCTCTATGGCATATTTTTGCTATAGTTGTTGGTACACTAACTCTAATACTGGGTAGAATCCATCTATTGTAGAATATATAGAATATAGCGCAACTATATTTCATCCTATATCTCAACCACTGCCAAATGCATTAGTATAGTAAACCTGTCATTTCAATGAAGCCTTTTCTTGTTTTAGACAATAATGCACCTTTGTATTAGTTTATGTGGAGTTTTTTATATAGTATGATGTGCACGCATTTTCTCATAGGTTGAAGGGAAGACGATAAAAGCACAAATCTGGGATACTGTTGGCGAGAAGCGATACAGAGCAATTGCAAGTGACTATTACTGTGGTGCTATTGGAGATTTTTCTAGTTTATGATATTACCATGGTGCTATTGGGGATTTGTTGTTATGGGTTTTCTTATTCGTCGAATATGATATTATTAGAATATGATGACCTCTGTGAAGTAAAATAAAAAAAATCTAGACCTTATTTTTCTTAGAGTTTCCTTTTTTAGATACTCTGCCAAAAAATCCCTTGTCATAGGGCACCAGATTTCAACACATTGTACATTAGCAATAAATCCTCCCTTCACCAGATACAACCAATTGGCTTCATATAAATTGGGCCCTGTTACCTCCTATTTTGAGAGGGGTAATCCTACTGAATTTCTTCACTAACCCCCTGTATTTTTGTGGTTTGATGATAGGGTTAGTTTCTTGAGAAGGAGGGTTTTGATGATAGGGAATGACGTTTCTTGGGCATATACTTTCAATAGATTTACAAGGATTATACCACATTTTGTACAAATACTTGTTCCGATAGTGTGGAAGGAAATTGAGAACTCTGAGGAAAGCAATCAAGACTTTTCACTGGCAGAAGTAAATACAGGAAACATGGAAGAGAGTACATGTCAGTGGCTGCAAAAGAAATTCCATTCATGATGTCAATGAAAATAATTATAACATGCATAAATAAGGTAATTGGATTTAATAGAAACACAACAAAGTCTGAAAACAAAAATCCATGGGATCAAAGAGAATTTCTAGGCCATAACTCTCGTAAAGAAAATAAGCCCACAATAAAGCATTTGTTGTCATTTGAGTTCATGGGATCTTGGAATGAATATATTAATCTGAGATATCTGTGTAAAAAAGTGAGAGAGGTTATTTTATTTGAAGATGTTTTTTAGATAAACCTCTCTCAGTTTCGCAAAATTCTGCTCCAGTTGTTCACAATATTTTCTGCAAAAAGATGTCTAAAACAAGACTTTGCTTAGTAAAAACAATAGATTGTGAATATGTGAATATATCTCTCATTCTGTAATACCTATGTAAAATATGAAATAGGTTATTGTACTTTGGAATATTAGGAACACAAAACTCCTCCAATTTCTCAATACTCATCTCTTATTGGCCACAATATGTTCGGAAAAAGATGACTAAAAAGGTCATTTTTGGAAAATGTGCCTTCAAAGACTTTTGGAAAATGAAGTGGAATGATGGGTTAGGGGTTTCCTAAATTATTGAGAAAATTTAGTGGGGTAGGGGGTAATGTTGGGGAATAAGGGAAAGTGTAATCTCAGGAAATGAGTGAGGGGAAGGTGTGCAAAAGGGAAAAACATAGCCCTACCCTAGAAAAACGTAAGGTAAGCTAGGGTTTTAGGAAAAATGATGTAAATGGGTAAAATATAGTTATTATGATTTTAGACATAAGGTTCATGGTGAGAACTGGTTGGAATTGTTTTAATGATGGAATTTCATGTTTAGCACATAGAATTACAAATGGGTAAGGTGGAATGGTTCTACTGTTTTTGGTAGATGATGTGTCAAAATTCACTATTTTTCTAGGTTTTCGAGTCAGATACTAATAAAGAGTGGCTAGGTATGCAGCATCTCTGGAGGTTTGATAAATGTAAGAGTTGCCTAAATATGGGTTGAGAAAACGGTCTGTGTGAAGCCCAATTGGTATATAATTTATGTGGATATGAAGCACATAGAAATTTTGTAGTTTGCTTGGGCATAGATTGTCACTGAATTCAAAGATTATTTTTTTTCCCTTTGGTAGTATTTGCCAATAGAAATTTTTTTATTTGGCTTTGTTTAAGTATGTTTTAGCCAAGAAATTGGGCTTTTTAGTCAACAAGAGGCTTAAAAAGTTGTCTATCAACATGAAAAATAACAGAAGCAAACTGTTAAGAACCAAATATCAATATAACATAGAAAAACCTCAGAAAAAGTACTCAACGCCTTGAAAAAGAGATAATTTCAGATAATAAGCCTCTTCGAGGGGGAAACCTCCTTTTACCCACTTAAATGTTCAAGTACAAGATGATTCAAAATGAAAATGTCTCCTTGGTATGTATAGGAGAATAGGA
>SNQJ01S0131887.1:0-25812 GCA_010110895.2 Picea sitchensis | reverse complement strand
CTCAGCTTCAGAGTCAGACGACATGGAGGATAACAATTATCATAGTGAAGAAAGGGGAAACCCACCTCAGAATAATCAACCTTGGTTGGCCAGAGATGCTTTGGAAATCCCTGGACAAGTTGTTTAGGGTGTGGTTTAGGGTGTGTTGAGCTCTCAACACTTGGAGATGAACTTCAAAGGGAATATGAAGTGAAGAAGGAAAAAATGATAAGGGAGAGGAAGTCTTGTGATGATGTGTTCTAAGGTATGCTATTTAAAGGTCATCTTTCAATTTTCATTGTAACTTAGTTTATAGAATGATTCAAATAGAAAAACTTGGAGGATGTTGAGAATAGATATCAAGGTACATGTGGTACAAATTTCATCTTCTAGGTCGTTTTACTTTTGGAGATACACTATGTGGAAGTTGGGTTTTTTACTAGTCCTGTAACTAGTCTCAAACAGGGGTTCCAGGTAAACCAGTCATAACTTCTTCATAGAGGATCCAAATTTTTTGAGACCAATTTTATTGTAAATAGTACGGTATGTAGTATTTTCTGTGTGATTTTTAGAATCATATATCAAATATTAAGTGTGTGGCATGTTGTACAAGTTCACTCTACAAAATAGGCCAAAATTCAGTAAGGTGTTCCATTTTTTCTATATCTCTTTTTTAGTGACGAATCAAGGAGAGAAACTCAGAGGAACTTTAGAGAATATATCAAAGAATATTGGGTACAAGTTTCAAACCTTGATCATTACAAGTACAAAGTTATACTTATTTGAAGTTATGGTTTGTGACTAATCCAAAAACTAGTCCCAAACAGGTGTTTGAGATAAATTTAAGAAGTGATGTTGGGGTTTATATGTGGACCCATGTGAACCTAGGATATTTATGTGGACCCAGTTTCTATGTGGACCCAATTTTGATGTATCAATGATAGTGACAGAGACAGTGACATAAATTATCTTCAGTATCAGTGATGGTTACAGTCATCGATTGAGTCTAGTTTTGATGATGATGATGTATCAGTATAAGTGAAAGTTGCAGTGACATGTTTTGATGATGATGTATTAGTATCAGTGACAGTAACAGTGACAGGTTTTGATGATGATGATGTATCAGTATCAGTGACAGCAACAGTGACAGGTTGAGTCTCCATTTATATTTCAGGGAGGAAGGAAGGGGAAAGGAAAGGGGGTTGGATCCGAAGAATACAATGAGTAATAGATTCCTTCAGGTTAGATCCTCCTTCCAGTTGGAGTCGAAGAATACAACAAGGTAAATATTCCTTCACGTTGGAGCCTCCTTCCAATTGGAGCTGGAGAATTCAGAGAATTATACCTTCCTTCAGGTTGGAGCCTATAAATCAGGGGATTGGAGCCTCCTTCCAGTTGGTGTTGGAGAATCTAGGGAGTTGCAGCTTCTTTCGGGTTGGATCCTGTAAATAGGGGGTTGGTGCCTCCTTCTAGTTGGTGTTGGAGAATTTTGGAAGTTGGTGCTTCATGTGGATGTAAAATTCAAGATACATATTAAAAATCATTCTATGGTTTTCACCCATTTGGGTTTCCATGGAAAAATCTTATGTATTGTGCATCTATGGTTATATGTTTATGATATGTTAAATGTAATCATAAGTGAATAGAATTGTTGATAAGTTAATGTTTACATGTTATGTTTAAAATGGTAAAAAGTGATCAATATTGATTCACCCCCACCCCCTCTCAGTATTGTTGAATATTCCAACACGATTCATGTCCTATCACTACCCAACTTCACCAAGACTTTTGTCCTGGAATGCGATGCATCAAGAAAATGCATTGGGGCAGTACTCATATAATATGGTCGACCTTTAGCTTTCTCTAGAAAATAACTATCAGAGAGACATGTGGGATAATCAACCTATGAAAAGGAAATGTTGGCTATTATGCATGCAGTGGATCTCTGACATCCTTATCTCTTGGGGAAACACTTCCAAATTAAAATTGATCATCGTAGCCTCAAGTATTTTCTGGAGAAAATAATTTCCTTCATGGAGCAACAAAAATGGGTGACAAAGTTGTTTGGATATGATTACGATATCATCTACAAGAAGGGAAAATAAAAGGTGGTTGTGCGTGCTCTTTCAAGGAAATACGAAGAAGAAGGGTCCCTCTTTTCCCTCTCATTCATTGTAGAATACTCGCTTCAAGTTGTTCACCAAGAATCGTTGCAAGACCCCAAACTTTCTAGAATCATCCAAAAATTGCAACGAGATCCTAGAGCTTCTCTAGGGTATTATTGGCACAATGAAAATTTTTGCTATAAAGGTCGCATGTATTTAAGAAAACAATTGAACCTGAAATCCATAGTGCTCTCTAAGTTGCATGCTTCACCCACAACTAGGCATTCATGGTTCACCAAAACCTATGAACGTGTCAAGCGTTATTTATTATGGGATGGTATGAAACTAGACATACACACCTTTGTGGTTCAATGTGATACATGTCAATGCAATAAGGGAGAAACAGTCAAAGCCCCAAGCACACTCCAACCTCTCTTGATTCCCACTGCTATTTGGAGGGATATTTATATGGATTTCATTGTTGGATTACCTAAATTTGGAAATAAGTCAGGCATCATGTCGGTAGTAGATCACATTTCCAAATATGCTCATTTCAATGCTCTTCAACAGTCGTTAACCACATCCACAGTGGCTCAATTTTTTATGGATAATATATTCAAACTCCATGGCATGCCTCATTCTATTGTCTCTAAATGAGATCCAACTTTCACCAACAATTTTGGCAGAATTATTCGAGCTCAAAGGAACTTAATTGCATATTAGCACCACCTATAATCCCTAGATTTATGGACAAACAAAAGTTGTCAAAAAGTATTTGGAAACATGTTTCTTGTGCGATGTTATCCAGATAGACAAAATAAGGGTAAGGTTCACAGAATTAGTTATTTATTTCTTTGCTACCTAGATGAGCAAAAGCAGGAGGTGCTTACGAGCTTAGTTGGGTTAGCTAAACAGAGGCAATGATAAAAGGGAAAGGGTTAGAAGAATGCTTTATAAAGGCTAAACTAAAATTAAACTAGAATGATAAAACAAATAGAAACTAGGGTGCATGGGACATAAGAACAAGAGCAAATGAGACTCGTGATAAATAGAAGGATTGTGTGGTGAAAAGTAAGCCTAAAAAGAAAAGAGGTTTTGAGGTCCTTCTTCCTCAAAGGAGGGATCACGGACCCCCAATATTTATCTCTTCTTACAACTTGAAAATTGAAAGAGTAATTTGAAAGAATCCCAGAATGGTATTCCTCAGAAAATTTGATGTGAAACTCAATGGAATGGTGCTAGTATTCTCTTGATGAGAAAGAGGATTTACAATAGAATACTTGTGATAACCTTACAAATGAATTCCTTGAAAAAGTAGTGCACACATGGCCTCCTTTTATAACATTTCTTCAAGGAGAAATGTTATTGGTTCTTGGTGTGAGCAAGGGGCCCTTTAGGAGTACCCTTAGGTCTTTAACCATCCACCCAGTTGGATTCAGTCAATATTTGGATGTCAAATCAACTTGGTGCTGAACGAAGTGGGTGGGAGGTTGACCAGCATCATAAGTAATGGATTCTCGAGGTGTACTTGCGTCTTTTAGCATCCTGATCTAAATACATGTGTTGTTATCGAACTAATCGGTAAGTGTTGAACCTCACCAGTCCCTAGATCTGGATCTAAAAAAAAATAGAATGAGACATGACTCTTCCCCTAAGATTTTGACAGTGAATTAGCTAGTAGGAAGGAACAATGCCTTACCTTTGTATCACTAGGGTCTGTTGTTCCTGCTTGGCTCCGGTGCTCTTGTGAGGTCAAGACCAAAGACAACACAAACCAACAAAAAGTGAAGATAGCAAAATATATTCAGCTATCAACTTATGTGTATGATCAAGGAATTACACAATAAAAGTAGAATGGTTATGGGAAAAGGACATGCCATTGTATCATATTAATCAGTATAAAGATACAACATGATGCCTTGATGTCATAATTCCTTTTAGTGGCTCTCTGCAAGCTCCAACACACACACTTGCTCGATCCTTGCATGAAGAAGGTGGAAATCCCTCTTGATAGACTTGTTAGAGTCTCAAAGCTCATGTTAAAGCTAGGTCCTTCACACAATTCTTTCACAATTCTCCAATGAATCTTGCTTAACCTTTTCCATGAAATTCCATAATACATATAGGAGAGAGAATGAGATGGTTACTTGGATAAGAATGATCCACAATATCATGGAAACGATGCAGGATAACCATTCCAGATACTGGCAGCTCTTCTAGAAGATTCCCTTCTAGAAACATGAACTATCTTCGAAAGGACAGGGTTCACACCTAGCTATGTGATTACAGAAGTTCACACCTAGCTTAAGGCATTTCTTGAGTCGGTCATTCTCACACCCACAGGATCAGTAGCAACTAGAACTCTCTTCAAAAATATGGCTCTGGGAAGAGATGAATGTCACTTTCTCAAGAGAAAGTTCTTATGAAGAACCTGATTACACCATCATCAATACACCATCAAGATTGACCAAAATCACATGATGCCTGCCCTTTTCTGAGTTTCTTGATGGTGCAGCATGCTTAACCTTCCCTGTATAGTCATAGAAAATTTTAATTTTGTAATTGGTTGTATAGTTTGGACCTTTTGGGAATGCATTTTTGGTAATTTTGGTCCATGGGTGAACTAATAGTTGTTTGGAATTATTGTATTTCTATAACCATGTGTTGACGAGATTTCAGTGATAACATATGCCCCTCATGGATGAGGTTAGGAACATCACAGTGTAAAAATTCATCAATGTTTCTTCTCTTGCTGAAATATTTTACTTAAGAAGCCCCGATAGTGAGTATCAAGAGCAACTTGGATTGGAGGGAGAGGGGAACACAATGAAATTGGCTGCTAGAGGTGTAAAAAATAAATTATTATTACAAACAGGAATTGGGGCATGCCCCGTGCTTGTGTCATGTAACTCAAAACATGTGTGGGACCATATTTGAGAAGTGGTATGTTGGTGGAAATTTGGTCTGGCCCTGAGACCGTGTTGATAAGGAAGCATGGGACAATTAGGTAAAGAAGACAATGCTCTGAAAAGTAAGCAATGACATTTGGAGGAAATATCAAGGATTTGGTGGACATCAATATTAACAAATTTCATGGGTCTTAAACAAATATAAAACAGTTGCAATAGTTGCATAGTAAGACTCACTGTAACATGAGAGAGAGTGTTGAAGTCAAATTTTATGGGGTCAGCAATAGAGCAATGATGGTTCTCCATGTGTCATCGAGACTCCCTCATCATTAGGGAATGAGAGTCAGAGATATGTTCTCCCTTACGGAAACTATGTTGATGTCCGAGAAAAAAGGCGTGAGACTCAAGAGACTGGAAATTCAGCGGATGAGATGGGGCTGAGGGTACATGGGCCAATTCAGATGCTGGAGACTCAAGGCGCCTGGTTGAGGATATATGTGAAATTAGACAATCGTGCAACAGGTCAGTGTCAGGGGGACGATTAGACGTGGGTTAAGTTGTGCCAGAAGTGGGACAAAGTGAACAAACTCAAAGAGTAGAGGTAGGTGGCATGTGGGATACTTGGGGTTTATGGACTATGTCAATAGGAGTAGACTATAATGGATGCCCCAACCAAGGCTGACATGGGTGTGTTTTCCAAAGGAAGAAGGTCATCAAGGTGACAAAATCTATGTAAAATGTGTTGAGAAACAAAGCTTTGTACAAGTGCTGGAAATGATAAATGGTGGGGATGAGTGTACCGATACAAAAACGGGTGCCCCAGATGCAAGATGAAACAGCCTAGGAGGGTGCAAGTTGTGTGAGGAACTGTTGGAGGGTCGGGGGCCAATAGGTGGGTTTCTATATGAGGTAAAAGAATGAAGGGAATTCACAAATGGGCTTGATTGTGGATGAACATGTATGGTTAAGGATACTGCGGAGGTGCAATCAAATTAGAGCATTGATAAGACAACCTAGGAGTGCATTGGGAAGGCTAGAAAAATTGGAAGAAAGAGTATGTGGCTGATTCTCAAAATGTGTAAGACTATCGGGACACCCATACTTAAAGGGTGGCTTGACATGAGAGTGTCCAAATTACTTAGGGGACTATGAATGGGACAACTCATATAGGTGAAAATGCTACCGGGTGACAATACCAAAAATGTAGTGGAGGTGACAATACTTAGGATATATAAAGGGACTCTAAAGGTAAATTTCAGAGGGTATGAATGGAGATGAAATGGAGATGAAATTGAGATTTAGGAGGTAATACATGCAGTGTTGATCATATACACGAAGAGTCAGCGGTGTGTGATGACAAATACCTACACATGAAATAAAATACACAACATGAACAATATCTGAAAGATAACAAACATATGATAGTTACTTGATAATTTTGAACATTAACTTTCGCACATTACTGACGATGGTATGAAAATAGCTCGGGGAGCCGAGGATGGATAGTGACTTCGGGAAACATGACTATGTAGTCGATTAGGATTTGATCTGTGGTAGAAACGGATCCCGAAAAACAGAGCGTCAAGACTCCTGGAATTGAGCATGGAAGTTTTCACAAAAAGGGCCCATATATATATTTAGCCAAGACCTACATTACCACCTCATTTAATACTATGCTATAATTGATGAGAGAGGAGATTCTAGAGATGGTCCCGAGGAAATTGAGGGAGTGTGAGGAAATGTCAGGAGGTCACGAGAGTCCCGAGGTTATTGAGTCGCATCCTCCTATCACGATGGATGAATGTCAAAATCTTGGGTGACCGTCTGGATGGTCGTGCAATTGAATTTTAAATTGAGACCCCTCAAATGCATAGGCGTCGATGGCAGGTGTCACGGTCTACCGGATGTAAATGGGAAGCGATCTCCCGCATGGGTGCACCCAATTTGGGAGGGAATAGGTGCACATGGGATGCATACATGTTCGTATACGATATATGTCTTGTGATTGTGTTTCAACGATGGCGCATAAGTGAGCAGCGTAGCGAATAAGCCTTATGATGTGCACCTATCACGATGAATAAACATGCATATATGTGTATTACTATTAAATTGAACAAGTCTTATGAGTCGCACTTTACAATGAAAGCGACCATATGAGGCAAAGATGAGGGTGAAAATAACTTATCTTTTTCGGGATATTTTTTTGTGTTTTGATGAGTTGTGATGGATAATCGAGTACTGTATATGTGGATAAATGTGATCATTTGGGATGATGTCGAACTGGTGGAGACAGAGGGACTAGGCCCGACTGAGGGAAGATAGGTAATGGGATGTGAGGTCGGTGGTTGATGGTCACTTTAAGCAGCTACATTGAGGTACGTGTTATCCCTGATTTCTAGGGATAACTAGGAATCATCTCGAGGCCCACGGGTCCTATACATGGAGTACTAAGAGCAAGATTGACCTAAGCATGAACACTACGGAGGGCCCATCCTTTTCTTCATCGATTCATCTTGTGGGTGGCAATCCATCACCATGCGGCGTGGTCTTGTATGGAGGCTCTTGGTCACATGAGGGTGGTGAATCACAGGTATCATCATTATGTGTCACTTTTGATCATTATAACCTTTTGGATATATGCATCTGACTCATTTTGTGTCTGACGATTGCTTGGATCTTACGTTAACCCACTTGACCATGTTTGGGAGATTGACAAGGTGTCCTAGCAAACTGTACCCATGGGTTTTCCCCAGGGGGATTGCAGAGAGAGCCATCGTTTGCTCAATCGTACCACTACTTTTCATCTTATCTCCCGCTCATTTATCCCATTCCACGGGGTCTGGGCATTGGATTGACCTGTTGGGAGGTTGCCTTATCTTGTGGGAAGAGGGGCTGAGGCCTAGGAGGTAAAAGCAATTGGTAAAGATAAAATCTGAAATAAAACCTCAACATGCCTGTGGGATCCACGAGGAAGAATAAAAGCCTCTCAACAAAATAAAGAGGACACGATAATGACAAGACCTAATAGAGAGGGATGGGGGTCTCATCCGCGAGAACCCGACTGTTGGGTTCGTGGGTGCCTAACATGTGAAGTGCCACTATTTGGTTGCCATGCAGTATTTTGGTTTGCATGAGATTAGAGAGAGGAAGGTCTCATCACGAGGCAGATAGCTATCATCTCTGGTACTTGTGGGTAACACTTTTTGGCTACGGTCGCCGTGCCAGAAGTGATTATTCATCATTAGACCTTGCATAAAATAAAGAAGAAGAAAAGAAACAAAATAAAGAAGAAGAATAAGAAAAAAAAGAGAGTTGGAAAAATTGCATCCACTTAATGGAATACTGACTTACCTGCCTTCTGAGAGCACCATGAGGTATCTCATGCATCCACGGCTCTCACTCTACCCTTATGCGGACATCCCATATCCATCACCACATTTTGTAGCTTGGATAGAAACTTGGAGACTTTCCTTTCATTATGGATACTAGCCCAAGATTGTCTTGTCCTTTCTTCAACCTTGTATTGGTATTTGTAATGTCTTTGAGCTATTGGATGATATGGTGACTTTATGCATATTTGACAATATGATGACATTAGTTAACATTTCTATGATCTTGGTGACTAATGAGCCCATGGAACACAGTTTTGATGTCGCGGGGACCAACACTTATGAGGCCGAGGTACCATTTGGACAGTACACATGGGGAGATGATTGATTAGGACTTCCATGGGGCTGAAGAACCCATCGAATGGTTGCTAAAACCCGTCGAGAGACAGGGTAGTGCTTGATTGAGATTTTCACTGGAGAAGAAAGAGGACATCTCACCACTTAGGTACTTTGGTTGAGCGAACTGAAGAGTTGATACTGTAGTGGAACATTGGCGGATGATAGGAACATCACCGGGAGCTTGTGACATCATCATGAGCATATAGCAAATGGACAGGGTGGTTGCTTTATGTAGCAATGGAGAAACCCAAGGAAGGCTAACGTTTGGCCACGGATCTTTGCTTCGGACCCAAAAAGGCCTAACGTCTACCTCGGGAGGGCTTGACGTCTCACGTTTAACTCATTTAGGGTTTAAAGAACATTTAATGTAGAAATAGTATGATTTTGGTTTTAAAATCCTTGTCGGCTAATTTTATGACCTAATTTAATTAAAGGTCATTGATACAATATATATTGAGAGTTTATCCTCATTTTGACATAACACACAACTCACTCTCCTAAGGAGATCTGATTTTAAGCCCTACTTGGGTATTTATTCTCTTTAAGTGACGCACTTGTTGAGGGAGGGCATTTCTTGGCATTTTGGCATTTCTCTTGAAGGTTACAATAGGGTTGCAATGCTATTTCATGTGGTGATATGTAAGTGTTTTTTCTGCAAAACTTCTTGGTTAAATGGTTGTAAGTTTAATATTAATTAGACTTACTTATAAATTTTCTGATTTTTAAAACTAAGGGACAAACACACAAGTAGATCATTATCTCATGTGCCCTAAAGAAATATTATTGAGAAGAAGGAAGAGCCTAGCCATTACTACCCTCTGTGCTTCTTCCCACTGTGCTAGTCGATCCCTTTAAATTCAGGAGAAAGTGTCAATTTCGGTTATACACCTAGGGTCATCTTTCTTCTAGGTTTTAGTGATAGGGTCTTGCAACACAGCACTCTTCCTCACCTCACTCTCATGTCTTAATTTATCTGTGTGCTTTAACTTCGGTTTGCCGTGGATTAAACCTGGGATGGAGGAAAGGCAGGAGCCTTTGCTTAAGAAACAGGGTGACCTCTTACAGGGTCTTATTCACGGGGCCCTCTTGTTATCACATTTTTGGTTATGGGATGATGACATGATGACGTGGTGGAGATCTGGCTTTCTTCTTTAAAGATCGTTTTTCGTGAGAGAGTTGGCATGCGACTGTAGTCACTTTGAGAGATGATGCGGAGTTTGCATATATATTCTTTGTGGAAATGCTTTGATTTCGCGGAGTTACATCAGTCCCAGAGCTGGGACTTTCCTTACATGTTAATGGTGGGATGTGATGAACAGCCAGGGAAAATGAATAAGTTCTCGTTTCTTCTAGAAGGAATCTTCTAAGAAGGATGAGTTAGAGTTTGAATGGTTGGGAAATTAATGAATCTCCAGATATCTTGGGATTACATTATATCCAAGTAACTAAACAATCTCTTCTATATATTGAAGGGATTATTCATGAAATGGTTGGTAACAAATTAGCAAAGAGTAAGATATTGGAGAATTGGTGAACTATTGTATGGAGAAGTGAAGCTACAACAAATAGAGACAGCTATAGGTTATCACAAGTAGTGGAAGCTCTTCATGCATGATGAGAAAATGTGTGTGTGTGCCAAAGCTAGAAGCCGTTGAAAGGAGTTCTACGACATCAAGGCTTTCGGTTATGGCTCTCTTTCACAATTAATATGATCACAGTGATATATTTCTTTCCCATAGAGTGAGATCTACTTTATTGCATAATTCCTTGATCATATGTATAGGTAGCTATTGGATATATATTATTTTCTTTCTTTGGTTGGTTTGTTGTTGTTTTGATCTTGTGTACAAGAGTACTTAGGAATGAAAGCAAACAACGGAGTCCAAGGAAGCGATTACAAAGTACATATCTTCTTCTCACTTCAATTTAATTCAATAGTTAAATCTAAGGAAAGCGGTATATTCTATCCTATTTTGTTCTATATCAAGGTGGATCAAGGAGATAGTCCTATATCGCATCCGCCAATTTATCCATAAACAAAATTGGCGGAAACTCCGTGGGAATCATCATAGTTATTTTTGGTTTTCTTGATTGCTAGCCGACTTTCTCTATCGCCTTCTCTTGATTTGTAAACTTCGGAGTCTCTAGGATACCCTGAGACATATACGGAATTCTGCGTCCAATTTAAGTTGTGCGGTTACAATTTTCCATATTTCGGAGATTTCCTCACTATACCCAATTAATGATTCTTGAAGTACAGTTCATATATAGTCCAGTCTGGAAGAAATGCCGATACCTGCTAAACTGCGGAAATCTTATTACCATAGCGTGTCCAAAACTTGCTTCGCCGGACCGGTTTTGAAATTTTTGAATTCAAGTTTTAGTTGTCCAATAGCTTTCGGTAAGGTTGATTCAGTCTTTTTGACTTTTCATTTCACTTTGGTTATATTTTGCTTTATTTGCTTCCTGGACCTAATCTAGGGTTTTAAGCTTGTTATTGCTTTGATTACTTGACTTTCATCCCTTTAGCCCTTATCGGCATTTTTCTTCTCTCACGATTCATAGAGGTTAGGAGAATGTATCATATTGGTTAGAGATCAGTGATTGATTGGAAGCTAAGATTTTGGTGTTTCTTAGTTGATTGTTGTTTCAAAGAATAATTTTAAGTTTATATTAAGGAGCTCCTTGGTTTGTTTTATTGTTCTTACTATCATTGAAAGTTTAGATTTAGAGTTTTCATTGATTATTTGGTATTGGTGATTTGATTTTCTTTTTCTTTATCATCAAGTTCTTCTTGGAAAGTGAACCATTTGTTTTCTTTCAAGTCTTTTTGTTTAAACACATTACAAACATCGAAAATCAAATTTGAAGAATTTTTGAGCTTTGAAGTTTCGAAACGAACATTTAGAAAGTTTCTTTGATAATTGATTATTTGCATTGGCGTTTAAAAGGAAATTGAGAATCGCATATACATTATAGTGTTTGCATTGGAATAGGAAATCGTCTTCTCTCTCCCATTGTTAGGATTCATTGAATGAAAAAGATTATATTTCTTCATATCCTTGCATTGATTGAGTCAAAGTCACACATCATTGAGTTTCACTTCCGTTACTAATGAGTAAACAAAACCATTAAAAATTTACTAGCGTATAATAAAAATTCGATCTATTAACTCACACTGCAGGGCTCTTTTACACCAACATATAGCTAGGCTAGTGCTGGGGAGTAGGAAGAGAGACACACCCTCGAAGCTCGAGAAAACACACAATAGTATCTTGAGAATGGGGAGTGTAAAATTCCATTGGCATATTGTCACAGGAAGCCTTCTAACACAAGGGTCAAACACAAGCTCGCATTAGGGCCAACAGAGTAATCAAACCTACTTTGTTGGTATTGGTGTAGAGGTTTCACGTATTATGGGGGTCACTCTCAGGTATACCCACAATTATGAGGTGGAAGCCTTTGAGGTTGATTTCGGGCTAGATACGCCCTTGTGGATCGGTTGTTTGGTCGCGTACGTAGGTATCCTTAGTGACGCTCTCTGAGGGTTGTACCCAGGAGTGGCGTGAGAGGGAGAGTCTTCCGCGATTTTGGATTAGTTGACCAAGCTCGCTCAGAGACCAGCGGAGGTGATCCACAATTCTTTGGTGGAAGCACTTAGTAAAGTGCCGTTAAGCGGTCAGATCATTCAACTTTTACACCCTAGCCCAGCCCCTTGTTGTCTCGTTGTTGCGATGTTGGGGTTCATCACCAACTAGTGGCTCCGGAATTAGAAGGTATTGTTTGCTTGGTGATTGCTTCTAGATTTTGTTTACTAGGGTGTGTTGTTGTTTATTCCTGCGTAGTTGACTATGGGAGTTTGGATTTGAGTTGGATGGTGTTTGGTATCCACAGCTGACGTTCCGCGTGGGATGCAAGGGTTTGTCTCAGGAACATCGGAAGCCTACACCCTTTACATCCGGACACGCAGGGGTGCCAGGAGGATTCTCTCCTCTTAGGGTGAAATCCCTCTTGTTCCGCTTTGTCACCCATTGGACATCGGTGGCGTCCACGAGAATTTTCACCACCTCCCTAGAGTCGGCGGCCGATTCTTTTGAAAATCCTCGAATTGATAATACTATAGAGGAATACCACATTCGTCGTGGTGAAAGGCCCGAAGGGCGATTTCATCTTTATAGTGACGATCTTCCACCTCCGGAAGGTGGAGTTCTTTGGAGCCTTCTCCACGGTGTAACACGACAAGATCTGCTTGGTGGGGAGATTTCCATCCAGTTTGTTTGGAGTGGTCTGAATCTCCTGAGTCTCCTGTTTAGGAATCAGAAATTTTGACCACCACTACTTATGAAACTTTGTTTTACCTCGAGATGGCTCATCTTGAACTACCAATGTTCAATGGGATACCGGCAACCACTCTTGCCCGATAAATACCCAGAGAACTCTTGAGGTTAATCCGAATTTACCTCCTGGTTTCCATGCGCTGAATCCTTTGTTGGATGTGGAACATTCAATGCAGAATTTAATGCGTGGTAACTAGGGGGTAAGATTGGATTAGTTTCCTGGGCATCCTATTCTGGTTTCATCCCGATACTCCCTCAATTTCCCACTGGCAATATTAATCATAGTGGTACTATACCGACTGTTGCACCTAATTTCCAAATTCCTGTTGTTGGGCAGAGTAGTACAATTCCTTTTCTGGGACAAACCATGGTGACTACAAAACCTCCGGTTGGCACTCAATTCCGGGGTGATATCCCTTTAATGGGGACCAAATTCACCGCTGGGGCCAGAGCAATACCTCTGCTGGCCCAATATTGGACTCAACTCATGCAAAATCTTGCTCAGAATCCAAGGGGGCAACAAGTTGTCCCTAACCAAGGCCAACCATATCGGGGGTGACTAATCCTGTTGGGGTTACATTGGTCTACTCAGCAGTCACTCAGACTCAGGTCAAAATCAACTAGGGTTACTACCCTATTCTCTGCATATGAAGAACAGCAAGGATCTTCTCACAGGGGCAAAGCATATACACCAGCGGTTTTACCGTAGGAGCTCCATGAAAGTCACCAGTACCCTCAAGTGAATGGGCAATTGCCTTTTCTTGCCACACTGGATTTGCCAGATTTATCTAAGATCCTTAATGATCCTAATGCATCCTCTCTAATAGCTGCTGTCACCGCAAAACTTCCATCGAACATCGAGAATTGATGGGAAAGTAGGGAGAGGACCGAATAATGCGTCATGACTTTCCATGTGGTGTTCATCAAACTCATCGATGGAGCGACTCAAGTATTCCCGTCTTTCTTGCCTCAGTCTTCTTTTAAAGATAATTACATTAGTCCTACGGGGATTCTTCCCAGTTTCAACACTTCTCCATGAAAGCGCTCTCACACACTACCAGTTCTGCCAGATTAAGTTACGATCACGAGGGAATTTGAGATTTTAGCTCAACTTTAAGCAAAGTTAGAAGCCTCCTTATTTCTGATCCCGCATCCATGAGGTGAAGCGAAGAGGGAGAAGGAGCGATGTATTAAACCCAGACACCGATCGATTCTTGGTAGGTGGTTGCAAATCATTTGTAAACCAGGTGGAAAGACATTGCTATGGAAGTGATTGTTTGTTGCGAAGGAAGCGGTTTATAAAATTGGGTGTTGGGTGTTTGAATCTTGTCATTCTCAATGGCGCTTTATGTGACTTGCCCTGCGGTTTACCTAGATCACGGAGACTTCCGGCGCTTCTCTTTGCTCGGGTTAGCTTCATGATGGTGATGGTGTGATTGGGACTACTCAAAGCCCATTCACATTTTAATAAATACTGCAACTGAAATCGGTAACTGTGTTGAGGTAATAAGGTCTCGCTCATAAAAGTGGGGTGGAACTTACGGGGTGAGCATTTTGTTCAGTCACACCTCTGGGTGGAATAAGTCAAGAGGAGGCGGAATGAGTAAAGCGGCTAGTCCAGATGAACAGGCAAATCATCACGGTGACGGGATAGTTGCAGTACGCTATCGCGCGCTTGTGTGTATTGATGATCGCTGCACTAAGGATTGTCAGGGCGTCTTTGATTCGCCAAGTTCCTTCAATCCACGCGACCTTCTACTCGGCGGTCTTATCACCGCCCTTCCGTCACCAACAGGGAAAAGCCCGGTTGGTCGTGGATAACCATCTGCTTCTACATCCCCTCAATCTTATGTTTTGATGTGTCGCGTTGAGGAAGAGACCAACATTTCACTTTCGCCACTGGACAAAGACTATACTTCTTCAAAGAGAAGGTTGGCGGTCTACTCGATTTAGTTTCAACGTCCGCGAGATAATACTCTGGGATTAATAACACGTCTCGAAGACCAGGCGCTGATCGATTATCGACCACTGAGGTGTGATTAGAGATGACATTCAATCCTCGTACGTCTCGCGGCTGAGAACCTACGACGTGTAGAAAGATCTAGCCCAAGCACCGGCCGATGTCGCCCTTGAGGATCGCCAGGTCTGTCACGCGTGAAATTTTGTTGAAAACCATAGGTGGAATGCGTCCTAGTGAGAATTTAATAGTCTTTGACTTAACCGGCATATTCCGAGGTTACCCGCACAACTTTCATTCAGATACAAGTTATTGTTGCTGAAAAGAGCATTTGTCGGACGGTTAAACGATAGAATTCTCCACCACGTATAATGTCTTTTTCCCCATACGGAAACCAACTGGTTCTCCACCGCCATAGGAGTCACAAAACACTTCCATGAGCCTTCAGCGGCTCACGGTTTCAAACTTATGGTGATACGATGCGTTGCCGTCACTCTTGCGAGGTAGGCCGATCCAAGTTGAATTGGAAGTTTTTGATGCTCCCCTTGGTTATAATCTTCTGCTTGGTCGAATTTGGGTCGATTCTATGCGTGCTTTGTGGTATCAACCTTGTTCCGTGTTCTACGATTTCCTCACGAGGAAAGAGTGGTTACGGTCGATCAACTTGCCTTCTTTATCTTTGATACTTAAAATGAGACTGGCGATGCGGGTATCATTCTCATAACCCTGAGGGGTTATGAGAATGTTGGCGTCCGTCTTTTTGAAGATTAAAATTAGTTGATGGGTACTTTTCCCATACCACCCTTAATATTTACAAACTTCGTGCATTTTAGTCCATTAACGCCAGTCTCTATGGTGCCCTGCATTGAACTTCCGGTGTCTGGCGGGCCAGGTGGATAGTCCCGATCCCGGAGATCATGTTCGTTTCGACAGCGTTATGCCGTTAAGTCGGTTTAGATGCCGCCTACCAAGCTCTTCAAGTAAACTAACCTACTTTTCTTCTTAGAGGGTTATCCCTAATCCTTTTAAGTATTTGTTTTCCAACCGGCCAGAGATGATCACATATGCTGTCTTGGATGACGCCTTGGGGCCGATGGAAATCATCGTTCATAATGATGGACTCTTAGAAAATTACCGAGGGATTTTGACTCCGTCGACAGTTGTTGTTGTTACAACCGTTCATGGATCCATACGAGATGTGTTGTTGAAGAGACGAGTAAAATTCGCATCCGATACCATAGATATTCAGAGTAAAACTGGATAATCCCAAGAATATTCATATTAGACCTCGATGTTCACCCAACTGAAATCGTTGCTTACACTTCATTGTTTAAAGAATTTCGTGATGTTTTTTTCTTGGAGTTATGAGGAAATGCCGGGTATTGACCCCTTGATTGTGGTTCATGAAATTAAGACATACCACGGAACTAAACCGGATTCGACCAGTCCTAATACCTATTCCATCCACGTAAAACCTTGACCATGAAGCTTGAGGTTGAAAAATTACTTAGAGCCGGTTTTATATACCCCGTGACCTTGACAGAGTGGGTTTCAAAACCCTGTGCCGATCGATAAAAAAAAAAAGGTGGTAGTATTCGCGTTTGTGTAGATTATAGGGATATCAACAAAGGTTGTCCAAAGAACAATTTTCCAACCCCTTTCAGTAGAATGGATTAATACGATGAAATGTAGGAGGCGAAATCTTTTCTCTCATGGATGGATTTTTCAGCAATAATGAATCCTCTCATCACGGGGATAACACAAAAGCGCTTTCATTTGTCCTTGGGGTGCTTTGGCCTAAATGAAACTTCCTTTAGGTTTGAAGACATTTGGTGCTCGTTCAGCAGAGCTGTAATCGCTTTCGATATTAAACATAGCGTTCAGCCTTATTTGGGCCGGTTGCACCATGAACAACTTTCACGTCGGGTTAGTCATCATTGTCATCTCAGAACCATTTAGATTAGTTGTCGATTCTATCGCATTGATTGAATCCGCATAAATGTGTATTTTACGTAGAATCAGGCCGTCTCCTTAGTTTTATTGTTTCCACGTCATGGGATTCGGGTGGATCCTATCAAGGTCGGCGATTCTTAATCTCCCTCCTCCTTCTACTGCATGGTTACAAGAGTTTCGCGGGGAAAGCAAACTTTCTTCATTATTTCATCCCAAACTATGCAGATTACCGGCGGTTTTGCGTCTTTTGAAGGTTAGAGGTTTGTGGGAGTCAAAGCGCCAATGATGCCTTTGAAGCATAGAAGTTGTCCCTTACCAAAGCTCTCTTCTTTTTTCCTGGGATGCAGTGGGGAACTACTTTCTTTATTTAATTTTGCATCCGAGTAGCCACCATTGGCATGGTTCGTTAGGAGGATGATGGTAGTGATGAACATGTTATCTATTACACGAGAGTGAAGTTTGACTTCTACAGAGATTAAAATATCAACATGTTGAGAAGGCGGCCTTGAGTGGCATTCCAGCGGTTCCAGCGTTCGTCACTATTCTTGCCGAGAAAAACTAACGCCAATTCCTCAACAGCCATCACGAACATATTTTGACTTCGTCAATTCTTTGGGGAACAAATTACTCCAAATGGATAGTCATTCTGTAGGATTTTGATTTGGAATTTGATCGTGCCATGTTGAAGAAGTCCCTAGTTTTCACCGAGTTGATTTGTGATTTTCCCATAGCACCAGCGGAAAAAGTAGCGGTTGATTCGTTACCCGACAGTCACTTTTCCTCATTACTACCAATGATATTTAGTATGGAGATATCATTATCTATCTCAAAACTCAAACTTTCGACGCGGTTGCAATCGATTTGAGAACGACGTCGTGTTAGTTATCAAGCCAAATAATTACATTATTCTCGGCGATACTCTTGCTCGATAAGTGTTGATCTGTGTTCGGCGTTATTTGACCTTTAGTAGAGAGCTTTGAATAAATTCCCTTTCGAAGAACATAAGCGTCATATGTCTGGGTATTATCTTTCCGGAAAATCTTCGTCTTGGGGATACTTTGGCCTTAGATTGTTAAAGATTGCATCCTTCTTTGTTCAAAAGTGTCATGCATGCCGGACCTATAATCAGAAAATTAGGTCACGCCACAGCTCCACTTCATCTTGTAGTCTCCGTAGATCCGTTCGCTAAATGGGGCATTGACTTCATGATTTGCAATCCTCCATATAGTAATGGCCACAAGTACATTGTTGTGGTTGTGGATTACTTCACTAAATTGGCCGAAGCTATGCCCACCTTCGATAACACCGCTGACACTGCAGCGTACTTTTTCTTTAACCATGTCATTACTCAATTTGGTGTTCTCGATTTCTCGTCGATCACGGTGGTCATTTTAGAAATAATATGATAATAAGACTAGCGGAGAAGTTGGGCCTTCGCCATGATAGCTCAATGCCTTATTATCCACAATCTAATGGCCAGTTGAAGCCATTAACAAAGTTCTTATCACTATGATTAGGCGGATGATAGGAATCATAAAAATAGGCGTACACAATGTTGTTTTAGGCATTTGTGGAGTGTCGGTTTATCAGTTAAGTCTGCCGCGGGATTTGCACCTTTTCATTTGGTATATGGCATGGAAGCCATTCTACCCATAGAATCTAAATTCATCTTTGAATTTATGAGAACTTTACACCAAATGCCTGTTGGGAAGAGCGTCTGTGTATCCCCATACACAGATTGAAGAGCGGTGATGCTATATGATGTCGAAGCCGAAAAAAGCGTGTTAAGGCAACGATCGACAAGCGTGGTAAACCCTACGTGTCTTTCGAAGGAGATCTTGTTCTTATATGAACAAGATAAAGGATGTCTTAGGGGGCGGCAAATTTGAACCAATGTGGCGTGGGCCTTATAATGTTAGCAAAGTTTTTGGCAAAGGGGGCATATATGGTTAATAGATTATGATGGATACTAGGTGATTGAAATGGGTTATACTTGAAGAAATATTATGCATGGAGTCATTTGTACATAACACGCTTGTATTTTTATGTATCATGTTGAGTGTGTGTGATTACTTTTAAAGTTTTTCGATATTTGGTTTTACCCTTACGATTCTGTTGTGTTTGATTGGCCGGATAATGGGAGTTTTGGCTACCTTATGTTGGCTTATTGTAAATGATGCTGGAACCTATTGCTGGCTGCGCTTTGGGCGAATCTGTACTGAGTGAGCCAGACTTGTTTCTCTGCGGTGTAATGCAGAATGAACGTTAACAACATGGCGGTATGGCATTAGATTATTGAGTTATTGGTTGATGCTGTCTCTCTTGGAATTAGATGCGTTGGTTTGTGGGCTTGACTACGTGACTGGTGGTGCCCATTAAGTAATGTCTGATACATTAGAAGTCCTACATTATTAAAAGTATATTTGCGATTAGCCTCTTGGAAAGAAAGTTTGATTACATAGAATATCAGCATATTCCAAAAAGTCTAAATACATTAACAGATCGTACCGCTAACTATGTTGAGCGGACATTTGAACATGTTTATAAATCAAACACATGTACACAAATGTAAAATAAGCCGGTAACAACCAATGTATCGATCAAAGTGTTTGTTACACAAAATGTCCGAAGACCAAAAAGATCAAAAATGAAGCCCATGGCTTCTACATCTTGATATCGACATCCCATTGATATTCGATAGCATACTAAGTCCTAGCTACCACAGTAAGCGTCCCATGAAGCCCGAGGGAACTCCCGCAGGTATAGCCCAATGATCGTGCAATGGGACCTCATCAAAGACATGCGGAATATCATCCTCAAGCCCTCTAGATTTTCCACGGTAAGGTAATCACCGCGACATCTTTGGTGGAACTATCCCTTCTCCTCACAGTATGCAGGAGCTCCAGGTAATGCAATGAGCTCCAACATCGTGTTATCAATACATTTTAATTGTTAGTCGCCGGCTTGGATGAATATATAAACCAAAAACATTTAATATCATCAAAATACAAAAACATTTTAAAACTTAAAAATATGGTGACCTTCTTACAATGTTTTCTACTTGTGAACCCACAGGAAAGAAGTGGCGATTCGGGATCACCCTCGAGGAAATCCAATTGACATGCCAGTCCTCAATCATCACCACTGGTTTCGGAGCCAATCGAAAAAAGCGATCGTCATATTTATTGATCCCGGTCCTACTATCACCTACTTCTTGTTGCGCTCATCAATATCGTGGTTCCCCTAGGACGGGAAACCTTGATCTCCCTAGAAAATTCTAGGACTCTCTCACAAAGAAAAGGATACTATTAGAGTCCATACCAAAGCTGGCAAAAACCCACCCTTTGCATTTTGTCATTTTTAAGATTACGTATCGCATCAGCCCAGTTGAAAACTCGGAGCTCAAGACACTCGAGAGCATCTTGAAGCCAGCTCGTAGAGCCATGTGAGGAGAAGCACTACACGCCATCCGAGCAATGGTCCACAAAATAGTACGAAGAGTGATATCCCTCACTCCCCAAATAACAAATTTCCCTTTGCTCCTCTTTCGGCGCGGGTGCTTTCTCGACATACTCACTCGTTTTCTTCCCACCTGCTGACTACCGGTCATGCTGTCGATCGCATGTCGTGATAATCCGGTTAGGAGTAGATATCCTCAATATCTATAGTCAATGTATACATACCCACATGGAAAACTTATTGTTGGTGGGATCCCACATATGAACTTCACTATGTTTCCCAATAAATATTTGGGCTCTCATGCCGTTATCTGAAAAATTTGAGAGACCACGGTCCTTAGAACTGGCGATAGTATTTGCTGGTGATTTTCGGCGGCATTGTTTTCATCCTTGTGCTCGCGTTCTCTCCATTCAGAACCATGGTGTGACTATTAACCTGGGACGCAAGAAGATAGTCATAATCTTAAATCACAAAAAAATTGGATTTCTATGGCTAAAAGTTACACAAATTTTTTCGTTCTACGCTTTCCGCAGGTGAGAGTTTATGGAAGTCAAGGACTTTCCTTGTGGTTAAACCTGCTTTTCTCAAACAACTTTCTTTCAGCGGGTGCGAAAGGCTCACTACTTGGAAACCTAGTTTGGCGATGGGGCTTAAAAATCCATCATAACTCAACTTTAACCATTAAAATCTTTAAACTAAACCATGAAAGAAAAGGAATTGAAAACTTTGCTTGTTTGATCCAGGAGCGGTTCGTGATTTGATGCCTTAGGAGCTCCCGGGAATTGACTCACGAGGTCGGGAGGTTAGTAAATTTAGCCTTGTTTTGGTAATTTGGAAGCATAGATGGTGAAAATGAACTAATGGCTGAATATATTTACTTTTATTTTTTAAAAGTGGGGTTTTCATTATTTTTCGTTATGTGCCTGTTTTAACCTAATTACTAATGTTGGAATGAGTAAATGATTGACAGGCCATTCACATACGGTTATGGATCCAAAAATTTTGCATTACAGTGTGAAATTATATGTTTTATGGTTTGGTTTTGAGAAACCTCAAGTGTATTTTACCTGTTCTAACACTTGTCAAAACTTGGAACGAGAGATTCGGTTTTATCCTTTTTAGGAGCGATGCGGTTGTCTGAGAAAGACTACCGGGTTGACTTTAAGCCCTTTTCGACTCCCTAAAAATGAAAGATTGCCGGTGACGCATTTTCATGCTCGTTAAAGTGTTTGAACTTATGCATCCTCCGTGATAGTTTAGCCCTTTTGGATGGTTGGATTATTGTGCGAAAAGGCAGAGAGAGTTCTCTTTTTAAGTGTTTTCCAAACTCTATAATCTTGAAAACCCAGGTTTACTATCTTTGGACTCGTTAAATAAACGTTGAAAGCGGACAGGTGATGGGACCAACCACTCCTTCTTAGGGTTAAAAGTACTTTCAGAGGGACTAAATTAGAAGGATGACTTATATCAACGAAGCATGATCTTCGAAGCGTGGAAAATAAAGAGGTACTTGCCGACAATGGTGGGAAAAATTTGGGAAAGGGATTATATTTGGCTTTTATATTGGTGAAGCTGACCGATTAGCCGGCTCTTGAACATGACACCCTATTCATCATTTGAAGCGGTTTGAAGAATGTTTGTCTCTCATTTGATTTGATTACAAAGTCTTTCCAATTAAATATAGTCTTTGAGTCCAATCTTGCCAAATCATTCAATCCGTGTCATCCATATGTTCAAGAAAAGTCCAAAAAAGCCCCTCTTTCGAGTCAGCCATCTACAATTATACTTTCATTCCGTGTCGGCCTTCCCTGTGTCCATAGTCCAATTACCTCATACTACATTCCGCAAAATATGGCCTCGGCCCCAAATTATCCCAGCGATGGGGATACATCAAATTACTCATGTGAGAGTCTTGTTCCGTTGACATAACCCCAACTATCGGAATTAAAGACTTAGAAATCTTCTAGGCTGTGGAGACTTACGTACCTCAATGGCAAGTTTCTACTTCAGCAGTGGATTACATCCATTAGTCCCCTAATCGAAAGATTAGTCGGTATTGACATCAATCATTATCCTGATTGGATTGTACTATAGTACCTTGAGGTCATTGACATTAATGGTAATTTCCCTATCACTTGTTAATGATATTCATTAAATGAACGGTAATCAAGTGGTTACTACCATGTTCAAATTCAACACACGTAATCACATGGATAGATTCGTAATTCAAGACGATGGAAATGAAGACCATGTATCTCATCATTATGATCCAGGTTGCGATGGGGTATGTATTATTATTATTTGCGACACATAGATCCCTTGTGTATGTCTCGTGGCTATGACATCTTGATTGAAAATTTGTCGCATAGATCCACGGTGTATTCGGTATTTTGTGCTATGATTGACATGACTACATGGATCCGATTAATGATTGGTGGCCATGACTTTTGTTTATCTTGTCATCGGTCATAATCGAGTATGGAATGCCTACCTCGGAGGTGATATATGCTTGGAAATGCCTGCTGCTGATGTTTGATGTTCTTGGTCTCCAGAAGTAGATGTGCTGGTTCTTGACACACATACAACTTACAAAGTCTGTCGACTGTCACCGATTCCACTCTCATGCTGGGGGCGATACATTATCCATTTTGGTTATCGAGATGATGACATGATAATGACATGGTGGTGGAAGATCTAACTCTTCTTTAAAATCATTTTCATAAAGAAAGTTACACTTATCAACTTCTCAAAAACATACTTTTGGAAATAATACGCAGGCTGAATATATATTGTCTTGCGGAATGGCGCAGTTCCATGAGGTTACGTGATCATTGCGGGACTTTCCGCATTGTGTTAATTGTTAGGGTGCGGATATGTTTCTAAATGGGAAAATGAATAAGTTCTCGATCCTTCCTGGGAATCTTCTAGGGAAGGATGAGTTGGAGTTCGAGTGGTTGGGAAATTAATGAATCTCCGGATATCTTGGGATTGCATTCTATCAAATGCTTCGACAGTCTCTTCCACCATATGTGGAAGGGATGATTCATGGAATGGTTAGTAGAAAATTAGAAAGAGTAAGATATTGGAGAATTGGTGAACTATTGGAGAATTGATCTTTGCTGACAAAATGAGAGGCGACCACAAAGGATTACTATCTAAATGGTGAGTTTCTTCTACATGCCGAACAAATGTAATCGTGTCCGAGGCTAGAAGTCGTTGAAGAAAGGGAGATCTCGACATCAAGAGCTCAGTTGTAACCTCTCTTTCTGAATTAATATAATCCCCAATTTTGATATATTTCTTTCCATAAAATTGAGATCTACTTTATTACATTCATGATCTATATGCTATAGATTAGCTAATTGGATATATATTGTTGCTTTCACTTTGGTTGGTTTGTGTTGTTTTGATCTTGGCCACACAAGGCAGGGCCGGCGAACTGCTTGAGAGTCCAAAGAGCTGATTACAAGGTACATCTTCTCGCTTCCAGTTTGATTCAGCTGGTTCTGATCTGGGAAGCGTTGTATTGCGTCACCGGTTTGTTTCCGGATAGGTGGTCGGGGATGATGCGTGATCGCTCGAGACATCATAAACACCTACCATTTGCATCGCCAGGGCCCTTCGCTCTAGTCATTAGCCTTCTCCCTTCAACCTTACGTCCTTCCTTGATTTGACTCCATTCACCTTTAACAATCTTGGGTCTCCAGCGTTCGGAAGTGATGAATTGGTCAAACAAACTCTCAAAGCCTTTATAAATTGAGAGCCCTAACTAACTACTAACCTAATAAGGCTGACGTCATACCTTGAAGTTTATTCCATGTGATCGCGACAGAGTTTTCATCATAGGCAATTAGATGATGGTTTAAGAGCATTTATTGAATAAAGGATTGATTTGACACATTTTTTGCTACATCATCTTGACATTTATTGATGAATTGATATTGTTCCATTGCTATATTAGCAATTATGACAATAAACATTGACTTCATCAATATCTATTGTCATAATTTCTAATACATTGATGTCGGATAGTTATATGAAGTACTTAACCCATTGAATCATGGCATGCATGTGATTGTTTTGTTGTTCCTTTATTCAGTAGTGTTCTCATTTGAGCCTACACTTCGTTATTGGTTGTTTATTTTGAGCTATCTTCTTTTAGTGGTATTTTGTGAAGAACTTTACTTTGACTTTTAAACATTTGCCTCTTCAAAAACCCAGGTCACAAGAATACTGTGCCTAACCTCCCTAAAGAGGAAAAACTTCCCCATCATGGTGACATTGGGTGGGAGTAGGTTCTGTTCCTGATTTAGCCTCTATATTTTAGCCCTCTTGACCTAGCTACAAGCTTATGCGATAACGTTTGGCGCCGTTATTGAGAACAACGAGTCAATTATCCTCAAAGCGGAAAATATTTTGAAGTATTATTGGGGAACACTGAGTCAATTATCCTCAAACGGAAAATATTTTTGGTAAGCCTTGCCTCAGAGCCTTATCTTACAAGCCTACTTGGCGACTCCACTAGGGTGTTTTCCCTTATCCTTTGATAGTTTCAGGAAAATTATCTAGCGACTCCACTAGGGTGTTTTCCCTTATCCTTTGATAGTTTCAGGAAAATTATCTGGCGACTCCACTAATATTTCTCAGGGTGCCACCTTACTTTTTGTGATACTTCCAAGTTATGTGATCATGGCACACTGGGAACAAATGTATCCGAGTATTGATTTCAGAAGTTTTCAAGGATACCCAAATCACTTTGATATAAAATGGCTAAACAACTCTCCGATGTTTTTGGGCCTCCCAACTCCTTACATCGTAAATTTTTTGGAGTATTTGAGCGAGATAAAGTTGGGAGGAGAGGATGCTCTTATAAAAGTGTTCTTACTCACTTTGCCATCCTACTTACAAGATCATTTTAAGAGTTGTTTCAAGGATAGGGGTATATCATTTGTCATACACCTCATCAATAGGTTCATAGACCTTACTAAGCCACATTTCCAAATGTATGAAGATGCCCTTCAAAACCTCATGGTAGCCTTAGACCACAAAGGATTCACCACTGAGATTGTAGAAGATCTCAGGAAAGCATATTATGATCAATACCGAGAATCCTCTGATATAAAAGATGAGGTTTATGAATACCATTATCAACCCCTTCAAGAGGAGAAGACCTCTCCCATAATCCAAGAGAATATAGTGAAGATATAACTAGAAAGGTGGATTATGAGGATGAAGCACCAGGAACCGCTCCTCCATCCGACAAAGCTCTCCAAGATCCTATTCCATCTGCACAAGATGAAGAGAATGAGGTAAGTCATTTTCCTTTCCAGTTTTTTGATGATACCTTGTTCTATGACTCAGAGAGTGAAGAGGAAATGGAACCCT
>SNQJ01S0131886.1:25745-36854 GCA_010110895.2 Picea sitchensis | reverse complement strand
TCCTTTGTTGTGGTCAGCCATGGCATGTCGAAGATCTTGAAGAAAATCCATCAGGGTGTCCACTCTGCTCCAACGGTCAGCTTCCCTGTTCTATGTGTCGGGCATAACCAATTTGATATCCTCTAGGTCTTTTTTAATGTTACTCAGAGCATTCAGTAGCTCGGTTTGATATTCATACTTGTCACAGAAAGGACTGGGGTGGGTGGACTACGGAGAAGAGGAGGAGGATCTCANTGAGGGGGAGAGGGGGGAGGTGGTGTGTAGCCTAATGAATTTCCAAGAAGATTGAACCACTCAACCCTACAGGCATAGGGGTTCGAGAGGGGGGTGAGGTTAGGGGTGAGGTCGCAAGGTGGTTGGGCATGAGCGGGCACAACTAGAGGAGCTAGAGGAGGGGGAAATACCGCTACAGGGGGGTGATCAACTAAAGGATCCAAAGGAGGGGAATGGGAAACTGCTTGAGAGGTGTTAGTAGCTTCGCAAGGAGAGTCAGAGGTAGGCGGTTTCCTTCCCCGAGCCTCGTACCAGGCTTCTCCTCGCTTAGGCCTGCCCCGAGGTATGGGAATGATGATAGCTAGTGACCCCCAGGGGAGGAGACCTTTGAAGAACGATGAGCTTGGATGGGAGGAGCCCCATAGAAAAATTGAAAACAAGGAGAGGTCGCACCAGTAATCGATCGCAGACTGAAGGAAGGGGCGAACCTGGGAGGTCAGTCTCTGTGAATTATGAGCAAGCAAGTGAGGAGAAGGAAACCACATCTCAGCTTTAGGAGCAGGCTGAACAGGCTGGAGCTGAATTGATTGGAAAGGCCCTATACACGGCACCATGAAGATGCATAGGCCACATAGCTTCCAATCTGTGTGAGCTCTGCGGCCTGTGCACCATGAAGATGCATAGGCAACATAGCTTCCAATTCATGTGAGCTCTGCGGCTTGTGCACCATGAAGACGCACAGGTCGTAGAGCTTCCAGTTCGTGTGAGCTGCGGGGTGCAAATGAAATTTGGAGGGTGGAAGCAGGGCGTTTAAATTCTGGAGGTGACTAGAGTAGGGAGATGGCAAAGGATGGACACCAAGTGGCATGTGGCCTGGCCAAGTGGCCTTGTCCAAAATATCACCCGTCATTTCACGGAGACACCCCATCCGAGGGTTGATCTTTGGTGTGATCTATGTTCTTGCAAGCAATGACTGTGGGGTGAGAGGGATTAGTGGAAGGGGAAAAAGAGAAGACACCTTCCTCCAACTCAACACCAAGATTTGCCAACTATTCAACAACCAGATTGGCCATTCTTGTTACATGGGAAGGAAGGATTACCCATTGAGGTTGGAGAGTTGATTTTATTCTGCAAAGCCCATTCATGAGTCTCTAGCTTGGATAAATTTTCTCCAGGCTTGCCCCATTGAGCAGATGCAAGAGGATATTTATAACAATTTGCGAGTCACCTTCCGCAATGAGGAGGAAAAGCACTTTCTCTAAGGCTTCTTGTAGACCGCATTGGAGGCTCCATATTTTCACAGCATTGTTGGTATTGTGCACCATATTACCTACCAGGATATGGAGGATTTCCCCTTTACTATTCTAGATGACTGCGCCATAGCCTGCTGGTCCTGGATTCCCTTTGGAGGTTCCATCTGTTAGCGACATTATCTGTCTTGGGCTCAAAAATACCTCAGGTCTGCAGGTTACACAGGAAGTGCCCCAGCGCAATGCGGGAGAACCTCTTTTTTGATCACAAGTCAAGTGAGTGGGCGAAGTTTTGATGTCAGTAGCCAAGATCCACCTACAAAACTGATCGACATGCATCGGGATTTCGGGGTTGCCAAGTTGCCCGGGATTTAGCATGGAGGATAGTGCCAATAGTTCAAGGCAAATCTGGGTCATCCGATCCAGTTGAGACAGGTGGCAGTCAGTTGGCGTACCGGGGATCGGTGTTTCGGGAGACAAGGAGCCTCCCATTCTTTACAGCTGAAATCGTCGATCGAAAAAACACCGAAAGCACCTTTGGAGCCAAGCCCATGATC
The DNA here is from genome assembly GCA_010110895.2 of Picea sitchensis. Classification (NCBI taxonomy): domain Eukaryota; kingdom Viridiplantae; phylum Streptophyta; class Pinopsida; order Pinales; family Pinaceae; genus Picea; species Picea sitchensis. The sequence goes on along the minus strand of SNQJ01S0131886.1, from coordinate 34,834 downwards.
CTAGCACCAGGTCACATCAAGCGAGCCTGTAAATGGGGGCATCCCCCCTTTTATAATAGTGAATACTATCTGGGTCATTCATTTGAAGGGCACGTGGTGCACATCTATGTCACGTTTCCATTTAGAAGTTCAAGGGGTAAGCGCATCTCATCTTTGCACATCCCAAAACCTCGAATCCCGAAACGTTGAAAACGCCCAGAATTAGGCTCATGGTTTTGGCGCCTGGACATAAAGGAGCAGGCCTAAAGGAGGGGTGCTAATGTTTATCATTCGATGAGACGGGCCCCAAAGCGCCGAGAGTGATCTTAGCCATTCATCATGGATGAACATGTGGTGTGCGATTAGGTCCTCTCGGCATTTCGCCCATCGTGATTTCAAAGCGTAAGGAATGGCTCTCTCACCTCCCCGAAGCACGAAGCATCGAAGACATCTTGGACTTGGGCCCGCAGTATTTCTGAATCAATTCAGAACCATCAGATTAGTGGGGGGACGCGTGGTGACCATCAGGTTCTCCCAGCATTTCGCCCATTCTGATTTCGAAGAAAGAAGACTTGCTCCTTCATATCCACGAACGCCGAAACGCCGAAAGCACTCTAGAAGATAGATGTAGGATCATGGCTCGTGGTCACTTGAGAAAGTAAAAGGGACTATACAAAGGGGAGGCCAAAAGAGCCGAGTTGAGTTTTAGAAGGGGGCATTGTGTCCTCCAGATGTTGGTTCAGCGTAATCTAGATCCCAATACCTGCTGGGAATGAATGAAGAAGAAATAGGGTAGTTGAAACCTCCCCTCACTCATTAATTGCAAAGTATGGGTGTCCTGGACGAAAGCTTGCCTGAGATGGCCTTCTGTACTGGTTATTTTCATGGAAGCCACGCTGAGTCCTCGACTCGCCAGGGAAGCCTACGCACGCTAATTCAGCATTTAAGGGCTCAGCTACCCCTTGGCGCGAGCCATGTAAAATTAAGGTGGCATATGACAGAGGAGTGTAGGACAGATTTGATTGAAGAGACTCCTCATCCCGAAAGTCTAGTAGGCCTCTATTGGGAAAATGTTTAGGAGTATATATGCTTAGTTTTGATATTTTTCAAGCTATCGATGGTAGAGCGAAGCTCCCAATTGTAATGTTTTAACAGACACTCTAGTTCTCTGGTTATGCATTTGTATGTAAGATTTCTTGTTTAATAAAAGACAATTTCCTTATTCCATCTAGTTTTCATCTCATACTAAGGGAGTTCATGATTGACTGATTCACATGAATTATTGCAGTTGTGTTATGATAAACTATTTATTGTGGCACTATTGTATTCTCTGGTTTTCCACGTTTGAATGTAAGAAGATCTCGCGTTTAAATGCATTCTCCTATAGTCTGCTAGAAACCTGATGTTGACAACAGACCTTTGCATCTCTCTAATACAAGTCTTCCCCCTACTCACCCTTACTACAAATCACTGTCTGGAGTATGTCTAAGACCTCACTTGCCCATGCATGCCTGGCCTAGTTTTGGAGTTGAAACAATATCGTCTGAGTTTACTTCCATTCGATCACCCCTTTCATACACAAATCGTGACATAAACTGATGGGCGTCGGGCTCTACTCCTGCTGCAATCTAGGAGTGACTTCCATCACCAACAATCTGGCGCCATTGCCGAGGACGAAGTTGAATATTTTCCCTGGGAAGAACGACATTGAGCCTCTGATTCTGAAGGTGCATCAAACATCAGAGCCCTTAAAGATTGCTACAGTGCACCTGGCGACTCCACTGTGCTGACTCCATTGTTTCCACTTCACTGTTTCAGTTGTAGCTATTGTTAGCACACCTGAAATCTAACCCTAAGGAGCTTTCTCGAGAAGGTTTCAGCAGCTACTTTCTCAGCCTGAGAAGCTTCCTGGGATAACAACAACTTTAAGATCTGGCCTTTGATGGTGAACAAGGACCAGACACATTCGAAGCTGTAAATATTTCACCTGGTGACTCCATGATTCAAGGATCAATCAGTGACTCCACTGGTTCGATATGGAGAAAATCTTAGCTAAAAGATTTGCTTTCTGTGACTTTTCCCAGATAGTTGGTTTTCCTAATGCACTTCCTGATAGAGACATATGGGAAAATTTCCTCCTTGAATTTCACGCAAAGAGTTGGGAGGTACCAGCTGAGCATTTACTGGAATTTCATGAGGTTATTCATCGAATTAATATCATGCATGAAGATGTCCAGATTAAGCTCTTCAAGTATTCATTGAAGGGAGCTGCTCTTGAATGGTGTTGGTCTCTTCTCGCTGCAAGAATCCGCTCTTTAACAGGTTTTCATACAACTTTCAATTCATTTTGTAAAGACTACTATCCAGTTGATTGTTTGTTTGAAAACTGTTGTGAGGAGTTTTCTTTGCTTCATGAAGCCTCTGCTGGCCCTGAAGACCATGTCCATGATAAAGTCTTTACTATGGAGGAAAGAATTTGCCATGAAAAAATAGAGGTGTTGAATGATATTAATTGTGTTATCCCTAGAACGGAAGCATATGACATTATTTCAGATGCACCTGTTCTTTTAGATGTTCATAACGATCAACATGCCTCTTGTGAAAATTATGAGTTTATAGAGCAGATGTGGTCTATAGTAGATGTCTTACCTGGGTATCGGGTTAAAGTAGATGTTCCTAGCAGCCCTTCTTATGACGACGAAGACCTACCCATTTTTAAAGAGGGGATGTTTGTGGAGGAGGATTTTTCTCTTCTCCTTCAAGGGGTTTCTCACGATATATTTTTGCCTGGGAATAAAGAGAAAAATATTTTGTGTGAGAATCCAGAACCAGCAGATCCCACTATCGCTAAAACGGAAATTTTTTACGGGATCACTGTTCTCGAGGAGGATAATATCAATGAAGGACAACCCCTTTTTGATGTATATTATAGTGATGATGAGCAACAAGCTTATCCTCCATTTGATCACTATAGAGATACTGAAGAGCCAATCAACAAGCAGAACCACCCCATGGTCCCTATTTATGATGAATATGAATCGGACCTGGGGGAGAGCCAAGAAGAAAAGAAGAAAGAACTAGTGGAACAGGTGACTTCCTGCCCAGAGCCCGCCCATTCACCTATGTAGACTCATGAAGTTCAGCCCTGTAGGAGTAGCTGTGGAGTAGAGCAGGCCTACTGCTACCCTTTTCATAGGATTTTCCACTCATTCTATGATCCTGTCAGCGAGTACATGGAGTGGCATGTCCTTTATGACTTGGAGCCGCCCTATTCCATATCAACTTCACCCTGTGAGGAGAAGTTGAAGAGTGTAGTCATTCTGCTGTCACGGTTACACCATCTGCTAGTGATCATTGACAGAAAGAAAGAGCTTCCCTTCAGGAAGTTACTTGATTGGCTATGGTGGAAGTCTACTTTCACCTAGCCCCATGTAAAGTGTTTTATTAGTTTAGGATTGTATATAAATAAGCTCCTTTGAGCATGTATCTTTATTTTGATGCTTTTATTTTTCAGCCTGTATTTTCAGCAGCGAGATGTTTTGAGCCTGACTCCATATCCCAACAACAAGGCACTGAAGCTGCAGAATGAGTTCTTAGAGCATCACAGGGATGACTCTATCCCCCATGGAGCCTAATGTTAGCGACATTATTTGTCCTGGGCTCAAAAATACCTCAGGTGTGCAGATTACACGGGAAGCGCCCCAGCACAACGTGGGAGAATCTCTTTTCCTATCAAAAGTCAAGCGAGCAGACAAAGTTTTGATGTCAGCAGCCGAGATCCACCTACAAAACTGATCGACGTGCATCGAGATTTTAGGGTTGCCAAGTTTCCCGGGATTTATCACGGAGGATAGCGCCAACAGTTCAAGGAAAATCTGGGTCGTCCGATCCAATTGAGACAGGTGGCAGTCAGTCGGTGTACTGGTGATTGGTGTTTCTGGAGACGAGGAGCCTCCCATTCTTTATAGTTGAAATCGTCGATCGACATAACACCGAAATCAGCTTTGGATCCAAGCCCACAATCCTAGCACCAGGTCACATCAAGCGAGCCTGTAAATGGGGGCAGCCCCCCTTTTATAATAGTGAATACTATCTGGGTCGTTCATCTAAAGGGCGCACACTGCACATCTGTGTCACGTCGCCATTCGGAAGTTCAAGGGGTAAGCACACCTCGTCTTTGCACCTCCTAAAACCTCGAATCCCGAAACGCCGAAAACGCCTAGAATTAGGCTCATGGTTTTGGCACCTAGTCACAAAGGAGCAGGCCTAAAGGAGGGGCACTAATGTTTATCATTCGACGAGACGGGCCCCAAAGCGCCGAGAGTGATCTTAGTCGTTCATCATGGATGAACATGTGGTGTGCAATTAGGTCCTCCCGGCATTTCGCCCATCGCGATTTCAAAGCGTAAGGAATGACTCTTTCATATCCCCGAAGTGCGAAGCATCGAAGACATCTCAGACTCGGGCCCATAGTATTTCTGAATCAGTTCAGAACCATCAGATCAGTGGGGGGACGCGTAGCGACTGTTAGGTTCTCCTGGCATTTCTCCCATCGCAATTTTGAAGAAAGAAGACTTTCTCCTTCATATCCACGAAACCCGAAACATCGAAAGCACTCTAGAGGATAGACGTAGGGTCACGGCCCATGGTCACTTGAGAAAGTAAAAGGGACTATACAAAGGGGAGGCCAAAAGCACCGAGTTGAGTTTCATAAGGGGGAATTGTGTCCTCCAAATGTCGGTTCAGCGTAATATAGATCCCGATACCTGCTGGGAATGAATGAAGAAGATAGAGGGTAGTTGAAACCTCCCCTCACTCATTAATTGCAAAGTATGGGTGTCTCGACCGAAAGCCTGCCCAAGATGGTCTTATGTACTGGTTCTTTTCATGGAAGCCACGATGAGTCCTTGACTCACCAAGGAATCCTGCGCACGCTAATTCAACATTTAAGGGCTCAACTACCTCCTAGCACAAGCCATGCAGAATTAAGGTGGCGTGTGACAGAGGAGTGTAGGCCAGATTTGATTGAAGAGAATCCTCATCCTGAAAGTCTAGTAGGCCTCTGTTGGGAAAATGTTTAGGAGTATATATGCTTATTTTTTATATTTTTCAAGCTATCGATTGTAGAGTGAAGCTCCCGATTGTAATGTTTTAACAGACACTCTAGTTCTCTGGTTATGCATCTGTATGTAAGATTTCTTGTTTAATGAATGACAGTTTCCTTATTCCATCTAGTTTTCATCTCATACTGAGGGAGTTCATGATTGACTGATTCACATGAATTATTGCAGTTGTGGTATGATAAAGGATTTATTGTGGCACTATTGTATTCTCTAGTTTTCTGCGTTTGGATGTAAGAAGATCTCGCATTTAAATGCATTCTCCTACAGTCTGCTAGAAACCTGATGTTGACAACAAACCTTTGCATCTCTATGATACAAGTCTTCCCCCTACTCACCCTTACTACAACTCACTGTCTGGAGTATGTCTAAGACCTCACTTGCCCATGCATGCCTGGCCTAGTTTCGGAGTTGAAACAATATTGTCCGAGTTTACTTCCATTCGATCACCCCTTTCATACACAAATTGTGACATAAACTGATGGGCGTCGGGCTCTGCTCCTGCTGCAATCCAGGAGTGACTTTTGTTGCCAACACCATCGAAGTTAAGTTTAACAAAGTCTGTGGGTAGAGATTCCCAATGAGTGTGGCTGGTCTTGCGTCTTGCAACATCAAAAGGCCTTTTAGGGGTAGGAATGATATTGATTCACCAGGCGCTCAGGATGATAGTTTCATTTTGTGGGATTTTTAGATCCTGCTCCATCCAGGGTTGCAGCGAGATTGTTTCATTGATATTGGTGTGGATTGTGGTCCACACATCTTGCCAGTTCCTGGTGACCGAATTAAAAATTTGTTTGTTCCTCTCTTTCTAGATTTTCCACAGAATGAAGTCTGGGAGCAATGCCAGATTCTATTGAGGATGGGTGAGTGAAAGGTTGAGCTTCTCTAGTCTTCAATAGTTTCCCTTAGACCTGTGTGGTTCGTGTCCGTTGTTCTCATGATGTTGGCACTATGATCCTAGATGCACGAACTATAGGGGCATAGATTGAGGAGATGATTTTGTGTTTCTTCCTCTTGTCCACATAGCTGACAACAAGAGGGGCCAATGAAACCCCTTTTTCTTAAATTGTCCCATGTGAGAATGTTGTTGTGCACCACCAACCAAACGAAGGTACTAATTTTCGGCCAGGATTTCATGTCCCAAATTTTTCCCCAAACCTCCTCTCGAGGTAAGGTTTTGTGACCCGCTTCTGGCTTCTGGTTTTGTGACCCGCTTTTGTGACCCGCTTCTAGCTTCTAGGATGTTGAAGGCGCCTGTGGTGGAGTGTCCCCGTCTGAGTATGTCCTCCCCTTGTTGACTTGAAATTTTCCTTGAGGCAAGATGCTCCTACAAGGGATGAAGGTTTAACTCTAGGGCAATGTTCAGGTTCTCGTGGGAGTTTTTCCAGGTGCGCCATATTTCCCCTAGATCAAAAGGCTTCCAGAAATTGATCACTTTGTGGAGTCCAGCAGCAGTTGTGAGGTGGATGAGGTTACTGAGAGTCGTATTTGTGTTCAGGGCTGGGATTTGTTTCCACAAATCACTCAAAAAATATGTCAAGGATCCACTTTACAGTTCCCAAAATGAATGGTCCGTGATAAGTCCTCGATTGTTCCTGGCCACATTTCAAATGAGCGACCCTGGGCTTTGACCATTCCACCTAATGAGCTCTCTTTCAAGAATTGTGGGGGTGTATTTCTTCCTCCATAGTCATGCCCAAAGATATTGGGGTCTCTTTAACCATTTCCACCAAATTTTAGCACTGAGGACTTTGTTGAGAATGGTTGGGTCCTAGAGACCGAGGCCTCTTGCTTTTTTTGGATTGCAGACTTTTTTCCAGCTTACCAAGGATATTTTTCACCCTTCTTTAATGCCTTGCCATAGAAATCTTCTTTGAATCGTTCTTAAGGTGTTGAGGATAAAATTTGGGGCTTCCAAGGCTGAGAAGATGTAGACCAGGAGAGCTTGGAGAACTAATTTAAGGAGGATGAGGCACCCAGGCAGATTGAGGGAGCGAAAGGTCCAAAGGGAAAGTCTCTTCCTAAAGATGGACAGTAAGCAGTCTCGGGATGTATTTATGAGTGGGTTATCAATGAGGGGGATGCCCAGGTAGACGGACGGGAGGGCGTTGTAGGTGAAGCCCAAGATGAGAGTGAGATGGTTTTGGATTTCAATAGGTGTGTTGAAGAAGAAGACTTGGGATTTGGTTAGATTCACCTCCATGCCCGATGCTTCGCAGAAGAGGTCAATGATAGATCTGAAGCGTTGGGCTTCTCTGGCTGTGGACAGTCCCATAAGAAGTATATCATCTATGAATTGGCTATGCAAGATGGGGGGAGAAATTCCATGGGGGGTAAGGCCAGAGAGAGAGTGGTCCCTGGTGGCTTCTTTGAGAGTGCGGCTAAGTCCTTCTTCCATAAGGATGAAGAGGAAGGGCGAGAGAAGGTCCCTTTATCTTATTCCTCTTGAGGGGGAGAAAGGTTTGGAGGGAACACCATTGAAAAGGATGGAGAATAGTGTTAAAGAGGTGAGTTTGACAATCCAGGAGACCCAAGTGGTATCAAAGCCAAAGGCTAGGAGAGTTGATCTTAAGTATCTCTAGCTCAATTTATCAAAATCTTTGGAGAGATCTAGTTTTAGGAGCATACCTAGGGTTTTGGTTGAGTGAAGGGAGTGGATAACTTCATGAGCTAGGATTACGCTGTCTAGGATTTGTCTGCCCTCCACATATCCAAATTGTTCTGGGGAGATCAAGAATGGTAGAATGGGCTTGAGGCGGGTTGCAATGATCTTTGTTAGGAGTTTGTATATAACATTGCAGAGGGCTATGGGATTGAAGTGCGAGGGAGAAGTGGTGTTGTTTTCTTTAGGTATGAGGGTGAGAAAGGTTTCTTGCCTGGGGTGCCAGTGATGTTGAGAGTTAGTAGTATTGGCTAGTGATCCGATCCTAGGGTGTCAATGACTGTGGCATTCCAAGCTAAACCATTCATCATAATGGCTTATGATATTAGGAAGAAATCTAGTCTGTTGGAAATGTGTTGGGCCCCCGAGCATCTGTTTGACCAAGTAAATGGCCCATTGTCTATTATGACGTCAATGAGTTTCAGTAGGGCTATGGTATGGTTGAAGAGCATGTTGTCATTTACCAGGGTGCGATTGCCTCCATTTTTTTCTTCCAGCCCTGTGATCATGTTGAAGTATCCCCCGAGGATCCATCTTTGGGGGCCTAAGTGTCCTACAAGCCATTCCAGGTGTTGGAGGAAGGCTTCCTTGTCCCCTTGTCTAGGGGGTCCATAGACATTTTTTATGTAGCCCTGTTTGTTCGATCCAATGAGGTGAAAGGAGGTGGTGATGGTCCAATTGGAGGTAAAAAAGTTTTCAAGTAGAACTGTGGTTGGATTCCATAGCATTGCTAGACCTCCAGCTTCCCCTCGGGCATCCACGTCCACATGTTGGGCTTGTGTCCAGCATCTTTGAAGAGTGGTATGTTCTTCTACTCCCGCACATTTCATTTCCTAGAGGAGGAGTATGTATGGTTGTTCCTTCTTGATTCTTTCTTTGAACAAAAAATATTTTCTCTTTGCATTGAGGCCCCTTATGTTCCAAGATAGTATCTTCATGAGGATGATGGGGGTTGGAGTGGAGAAAAGTTGTCTGAGATCAAATGAATTTTACCTGATTTAATGAGAAGCAAAATTCTCATACCATCAATATGCTCAAAAATTTCTCACCAAAGATGAAGATCGTTCTATAATTAGTGAAAAAAGTAGCAAGTACATTTGATCCAAGAAGTGTCGTATTGACTTCACAATCCCCAAAAATCCTAAGGGGGTCCAAAGATCAAGCCTATGGACACTTGTCCACTCTGACTACTTGAAGAAAATTGTTGTGAAAGAAACATGAGAGACTTCAAATTTCACACAGTTCAAGAGCTTAATGATAGTTAGAAGACTCAAGTTCATAAGCAAGATAGAAGAAAAGAAGCAAAGAGGTAACTGAAGGCACCAGTG
>SNQJ01S0131885.1:25822-42734 GCA_010110895.2 Picea sitchensis | reverse complement strand
GGAGAATGAAGAGACAAAGAAACTAGTGCAAGAGATTTTGGATAAAGGATTAATAAAGGAGAGATTGAGTCCATGTGTTGTCCCAACGATACTCATCCCAAAGAAAAATGGAGGATGGTGTATGTGTATTGATTGTAGAGAAATCAATAAGATCACAATAAGGTACATATTTCCATTACCTTGTATTGATGACTTGTTAGACTGTTTGAGTGGTGCTAGGTATTTTTCAAAGATTGATTTAAAAAGTGGATATCATCAAATAAGGATAAAATAAGGAAATGAATCAAAAAATTCTTTGAAAACTAATAGTGGATTGTATGAATGGTTGGTGATGCCTTTTGGGCTCACAAATGCTCCAAGTGATTTCATGAGATTAATGATTGAAATTTTGAAAGAATTTATTGGAAAATTTGTGATAGTATATTTGAATGATATCTTGACATATGATCAAACAAGAGAAGAACATTTGGGCCACCTCAAAATGGTTTTGAGTGCTTTACAAAAGAATAAGTTGTTGATCAATTTTAAGAAATGCAGTTTTGTGAAGCATGAGCTGATATATTTGGGATTTTTGATATCTGAGGATGGTTTGAAGATGGACCCAAAAAAGGTTAAAGAAATAATAAGTTGGCCTACTCAAAGAAATGTGTTTGCGGTAAGAAGGTTCCATGGTTTAGCTAATTTTTATAGAAAGTTTATAAGAAGTTTCAGTCAATTATGTGCTCCACTTTGTGTTGGGATTGCCAAAGACACAAAGAGGCAACGATTTTGTTTATGTTGTGATTGATAGATTCTCTAAAATGACACATTTTATTACTTGTACAGAAAATAGTGATGCAACAAATATTGCAAATTTGTTCTTTAAAGAGGTGGTAATATTGCATGGTTTGCCTAACAACATTGTTTCTAATAGAGACAATAGATTTGTGGGAGATTTTTGGAGAAATTTATGGAAGAAACTTGGTACTAATATAAATTCTAGCTCAACATATCACCCACAGACTGTTGGGAAAACAAAAGTGGTGAACAAAAGTTTGGGAAACATTTTGAGAAGTCTTGTGAATGAGAATCCCAAGCAGTGGGATCAAGTGCTTGCGCAAGTTGAGTTTGCATATAATGACTCACCTAGCAAAAGAATAAGGATGATTCCATTTCAAATTTTGTATGGAATGCATCCACGAGGCGTATTTGAATTAAGAAATTTAGGAAAACAGGAATTGAAAAGTGTTGATGGTGAAGACTTTGCAGTGAGCATGTAGGAGCTATAGGAATGACTCAAGCATAAATTGTAGGAAAGCAATAACAAGTGAAAGCAGAGAGAAGACATGAGAATAAAACAAGTGGATTTTAAAGTTGGTGAATTGGTAATGGCATACTTGAGAAAGCAGATATTTCCTACAGGAACCTATAAAAAACTAAAGCTTAAGAAGATTGGACCATGTAAAATTTTAAGAAAAAATTCTTCTAATGTTTATGAAATATAACTTCCAAGGGATATTGGAATTTCTCCCATCTTTAATGTTGCATATTTGTATCCCTTCAAAGGGACACATGATGTTTCAACTAAAGAACCTGTAAGTGATGAATATCAGACCATTGGATGGAAAGAACAACTGCCTAGGACAATTCAGAAAGAGACTGAAACATTGTTGGATCAGAAAGTGGCAAAGAGAACCAGAGGTAAAGATTATTTTCAATATTTGGTTAAATGGAAGAATCCACTAGTGGAGGATGCTACTTGGATGACAACAACAAAAATTTCCAAGTATGTCACAAATGTTGAAGATCTCATGAAAAATTATTTTCTTCCCTGGGAGTCTGATGTAGGAGCATCTGGTAGTAAGTTTTGATATTGACCCAAGGGTCATAAAATTTTACCAAAGGAAGTTGGTTTCCTTAATTTTTGTCATTTACTTGTAATAGTTAGGTGGGTTTCTCTAGAATATATTCTAGATTTAGTATTTTTTATATGTATCGATTTATTGCTAAGTTAGAGGGTTTGTTAGGATAGCTCAGATTGTTTGTTTTGAGTTATTCGAGAACCATTGGAATTTATATGTATTATAATAAAAAATGAAAAGAGGTTAGCAAGTGTGGAGAGTGCAAGTGTGTGTATTTTGAAGAGGTCCGAGAGACATAGAAGGAACAAATATTTTCTTGTCGTAACCGTATTCCTTCAGAATTTTTAATAAAAGATCAGGTTTTTTGAAATTATGTTTTTTGTGCATTCATTTGAATTTTGTGAAGGAATTGTCTAGGGTATAGTAGAAAATAGTTATGTTTGTAGGTGATCTTGAGAAGAGTCGGAATCCGTTGCAATGAATTCTGTGAGATTTTTCGTTGAAGATAAATCATTGGCAGTGATCAGATTTGAGATGGAGCCAAGCCATATTGAAGGTTTACATTAATTTGAAGTTATTCTCGTCGAACTATATCCTATTAGAGTTCACTGTCTCCCTGCTACTCTGATACCAATACTTAGACAAAAAGATCGACCATCCATCGGAAAGGATACCAATGCTTGTGATTGATTATCAGACTCGTATCATAAAAGACTTTAAAAAAACTGTTGTATCGGACCTGACCATCAGAACCTTGTCATATTTTAAACTTTGATACGCGGTGCCGCGACGACGAATATAGACCATCCATCGAAGAATAGAAACAACGATAGAGATCAATCTTAGATCAGACCTTTGGCAACGTGGATCTCTCTAACCCATTCAAAGTTCTTAACTCCAATATGTTGGAACGATTAAATCCAACACCTCTTTGGGCTACCCCGATAGAAACTCCAATAGACTAGTGCGAATATCTTAGACACTAATTGAATAGTTTGAGAGCAACTAAAAGGCTGAAGTTGTTGACAGAGTATTTCAAACTCTATTTAAGTGGGATTTGACTTGCTAGGTCATCAAAGCATCTACTACTGGTCTCCTTCTAGGTGGAATTTTTGTTCACGAGCATGCTTTCTCTGATACCAAAAATTGATAACAAGTTGTTAAATTACCTTCAAATGTATGCCAATTTGAACTTGATCTGTTGATAAATTCCCCACTGTGAAAAAAAAATCAATTTTTTTAAACCCCTTTGATCTAGGTGGATATCAATGGCCACCCACCTCTTCCAACTGGCTCACATACATTTTTCATCTTGGCATTTTTTTTCTAGCTTTTCGGGTCCCAAACTTTCAGAGCCATTTTGAGGCCCTAAACAACGTTTTTTAGGCTCACCACAGTTACATTATATAGAAAGTCTGTGTACGATGGAAAAATGTGTAGTCCTCAGATAGACCTTTCCAATGGGATATCATGCGTCTAAAATGGAGATCGTATGCAAAAGTTAAGACCCCGAGAATTTGATGTACCAACTTACCCCATCGAGGCCCACATGAATTTTGGCGCTTCATCTTGGAGGCCTCATTGTAATGTGATCAATTATTCCACCCCCAAACGAATGGCCAGATCGAGGTCGTCAATAGGATGATCGTGCATATCTTGCGCATGTACAATTCCAAGAATCCATGCACATGGGATGAGAGTCTTCCATATGTTTAGCACAATTACAATAGATCCATACATATCTCAACCGACCACAACCCCTTTTAGGTGGGGTTGGGATTTCAACCATTGGATCCCATGGATGTTGCACTACCCCTTGCATCCACACATGTTGAATCGTCCCATGCTCAAACCGAAGCCGAACAAGCCACTTGGTTCATTGGACAAATCCAACACATCCACCAACAGGTTCAAGATATTTTGCAGAAGTCCAATGCCAAGTACAAACAATGCCATGATCGACATCAGGCGCCACACAAGTTTCAGGTGGAAGATAAAGTTTGGTTGTACTTGCAGAAAGAACGCCTTACAGGACCCCATCAAAATATTCATCCACTCCGCTATGGACCTTACACCATCACCAAGGTTGTGGGTGAAAACAATTTTGAGCTCAACATTCTCCCCTTCCTTGGCTTGCACCCATTATTTAATGTGGACCTCCTTCAGCCATGATTTCCACCATTATTGGACACCTTAGAGATAGTAGAGAAATTCACATCAATAGAGCTCAACCTTGACTACATGGAATAGGAATCCAATGATAAGATCATGGACACACATGTCAAAGGAACTCACCAACATAATCTTAAAGTTTATCGTGTTTTCAAAGCGGGGCAGCTTCTGCACCAAGGCAAGTGGCTCACTCGAGGCCAAATTCAACAGAAATTTCCTCATCTAATGGGGGACAATGAATGCAATGGAGACAATTGTTTCCTAAGGGGGAGGATTGATCCAGGTTGATATCATTGGTCACCCACCTCTTCCAACTGGTTCACATACAATTTTCATCTTGACAGTTTTTTTCTATCTTTTCGGGTCCCAAAGTTCTGGGGCCATTTTGAGGCCCTAAACAACGTCTTTTGGGCTTGCCACAGTCACATTAAAAACAAATTCAGAGTGTGTCAACACAATTTTTATTCCTTGGATATACCTTTCCAACGGGCTATTGTGTGTCTAAAACAGATATCGGATGCAAAATTTACGACCCTGGGAAGTTGATGTACCAACGTACCCCATCTGGGCCCACATGACTTTTGGCACTTCATCTCCCAGGGTTAGGTATTTGGATGTCTAGGGATTTCTGATTACTTCTTGATGCTAAAAAATCCTGGAGGCCTCATTGTAATGTACTCAAGCGAATGTGCATAGTTGCGACATCTCTTCTCAGAGATTAGCTCCCACCATTCGAGCAAGATTGTTTCATTCTACATTTTATAGTTTCAAGGGATTTCTTTATTGAATAGAAGTTAATTTTCACTGTATCTATGTTTTTGTTCACTGTATCTCTATTTTAATATTATATATTTATGTTTCATTTCGTTCCGCTCATAAATCTGGATCACCCTTGACACTTAATTCCAATATTATTTAAACTTGGCACTAGACTACTTTACTCTTCATGGGACCGAGTGATCGAACCAAGAACTTGAATTATTGGATATTGACATATCTATTTTTTTATGCTTCATTTGGTTTTCGTTTGAGCAATACTTGTAGGGGATATTGATTACCCAATATAATAAATGTAAAACCAAACAATAAAGAAATTAAAAACAAGTGGAATCAACTTTCATCAGCATGACAACTATATTGATTATCAACCATATTAGAATGAACGAATAACCCAAAAATTACAATTCATTTATAACAGATATGGAACTTAGGATTGGAACCTTGTTCAGTAAGTATTGGCTTCTAGTTTGGGACCTATTTCCACCTCTATATTGGTTATATCGGGATATCTATGAATTCAAAGAATATCTGCAAGAACCGATATGGAATTCGTAGTCGGAACCTAACTATATATTTAAAACCTTTATAAAATAAATGAGTTGGAATGAAACATTGAATTGTTTCATGCACTAGATTGTTTATCTATTGGAATTGGATCCATAATTGTGTAGCTCTGGTATGGCGATTTATTCACAAAAAGATAGAATATAATTCGATTACACAAAAAGGGAAGCACGCAGATTCTAAAATTTATTCAATTTGGAAGGAAAAAATGATACATAATTAATGTTGTGTTTTCTTTCGGGTCACTTGACCTCTGCACACCACACACACTCCAAAAATACAACCTGTTATCACACATTCTTTCAAGGGGATGTTTTTTCTTTGGATTTGTCCCTTGGATGACAAAATGCAAAAGAAGGGCATTTAAAAACCCACAAATATGTGTCATCCAAAGTCAGGGCGCATTGTGCTAAGGCGCGCACATATCAGGAAAGTGGAAAATGCCACTTCAGGAATTTTGAAGTGAGCAAGGCGTGCAATGCTTGAATCCCCAACAAGCGAAGTCCCGAAACATTCGAGGATAGATCCCAAGGTCGCATGCGGGTAAAGGTGCAGAGTTCACGTGAGCTACACCAAGGGCTAAAACGTCGATGTTGGCCGTAGAAAGAGCCCGGCACATTTTCCAGGTGCCAAGTCGATTCAACCGCATTTCAATCCCGATGCAGGTAGTTAATGAAGCTGGGGAGGTGGTTGAACATTGTGTCCCCCATAAATGGAAAGCTTGAAAAGGGTTGGCAGACTTCCTGAGCTCGAGTTTGACAGAGGATGCATGAACAAGCTGACAGAGAAGACATCCATGTAAATCCTCGCGCCTAACAAAAGCTACATACGAAGCCTACCAAATAAGACTCAGACGCAACACCTTGAATGTTGTAGCTCGATCACGCCTCTGCAGTTGTCGGCGGTTTTCGGTATAAATATGTAGTTCTGATATTTTATGATGGTCGAATGGTTGAGCTAGAATCCCTGCTATTGTAATATTTTTATGAAGAACATTGGTTCTCTAGTTATGTATTTGTTTTTTAGACATCTTGGTTAATCTAAGTCAGATTTCTTGCTCCATCTTATTTGCCTCTAATACTGAGAGAATTCATGAATGACTGATTCACATGAATTGTTGTAACTGTATTATGATGAATTTTTTTATTATAGTGCTATTATAATTTCTTTCAGTTTCTTTGAGATTTGAATTCAAGAGGATCTTGCGTTTAAGTTTTTCCTCATTAGGCTGTTGGAAGACCTAATGTCCACAACAAACCTCTACACTCTCCTCACCAGATTCTTCCCTCTATTCACCCTTACTCCAACTTATTGACTGAAGTTGATTCTAGACCTCAATTGTTTATGCATGCTAGTCCAGATTTCTGAGTTAGAACATTATTATCATTGAGTCTGCACCCATTTGACCTCTTTAAAACCAACCTGTGACATATAAACTGATGTGTATTGGGCTTACCTTCGATGCAATCTGGAGGTGATTTCTAGTGCTAACATTTGTTGCGTTGTTTCTAGGGAATGAATTGAAGATTTTTCCCTGGGATTGAACAACAAAGATTATTGATTCTGAAGGTGCATCAGAACTCAGTACAT
The DNA here is from genome assembly GCA_010110895.2 of Picea sitchensis. Lineage (NCBI taxonomy): Eukaryota > Viridiplantae > Streptophyta > Pinopsida > Pinales > Pinaceae > Picea > Picea sitchensis. The sequence goes on along the minus strand of SNQJ01S0131885.1, from coordinate 35,787 downwards.
CAAATATTGCAACTATGCACCAGGTGACTCCACTGTTTGGTTGTGGCTTCTAGAGGCAGACCCACACAACTGCCTCAGGCTACAACTGAAACTTACCCAGAGAGGATTATCAAGAAAGGAAAGCTTTCTCGTGAAGGATTTAGCTCCTGGACCAAATTGAAAAGCTCTCTGGAAGAACGATAATGACCAGATCTAGTTTTTTATGGTGAACAAAGACCATACACCTTCAGACTTCATATCATAAACCTGGTGAATCCATGGTTAAAGGATCGATTGGTGACTCCACTGGTCTGAAATGGACAAAATTCTAGCTCGAAGGTTTGCTCCTTTTAATTTCTCCTTTGTTCCTAGTTTTCCAAATGTTGTTCCTAATATGGATGAATGGGGTGATATTTTGCCCATATTTAAAGAGTGTAAAGAGGACAACCCTACAAAGCATCTCTGTGAGTTTCATGAACTCATGCATCAATGGGAGATACATCATGAGGATGTATTATTAAAGATTTTTTTGTTCTCATTAGCAGGAGATGCTCGTGAATGGTATCACTCCTTACCCCTTGCTAGCATCTCCTCCCTGGAAGAATTTCATGCAGATTTAAATAAGCATTGTCAAAGGTATTATTCCTCTGAGTTAATTTGTCATAATTGTTGTAAAGAATATAAATACCGTGTTCAAGGTATTACTGTTTCAAATGAAAGCTGCGAGGAGGAAGAATATGCCCTGGCTGAGTTGGCGTGGTTGGCGAGGTCACTTTATGTGGGGATGGATAAATTGAAGGCAGATCGTGTTCACTACTCTTTTGAAGAAAGCGCAGAGTATTTTCCAGTCCTTGTAGAAGATCTCCTTGAAAACCCTGTTGATGATGATGGTGTTGGTGATTTCATAGCTGAAGCACCATTATATTATGCCCCTGATGAACCTGTCGTATTAGAATTAAAAGAGCAGATTGTTGTGGAAGAAGATTCTTCTCTTTTACTTCAAGAGATTTTCCACTATGGTTTTTCACCTGGGATTGAAATGAAGGATCATGAGATCACCCCTGTTTTGCAAGATGTGGGAGTTCTGCACTCACCCAGCTTTGATGAGTATTCAGATGAAGAGCAGCAGAGCCCTACATCACATTTTGATAGCTTGGGGAGTAGCCAGTCCATGTATGACAACTATGAATCAGTTTTTGAGCTGGATATGAAGGATTTCCAAGAGCATACATTAGATTCTTATCCTCTATTCAATAAAGAAAAATATTATGAGGAAATCAACCATCCTGGACCTGCAGAAGACACCGAGCAGTAGATTGAAGAGCAGAGCTTTCCCACGATTCTTGTTTATGATGATTATAAATCTGACCCTTGGGAGAGCCATGAAGAAGAAAAGGAGCAGCAGAAGGGGCATTCTATATCCTGTCCAGATCTTACTAGTGAGCGACCATCGCCTGAGATCAGCCAGCTTGCACCATCCTTTCACCCACCTATGCTTTCCAGAGACATTTAGCCTAGTGTGAACAGTTGCAAGACAAATCAGGCTACCTATTGCAAATTTTCTGGAGTTTGTCGCTTGTCCTATGAGCTCGTGGAGGAATACATGGAGTTATATTTCCTTCATTTTTTGAAGCCGCCCATCTTTATCCTAACCTCATCATTAGGAGGAAGGTTGAAGAATGTAATCATCCTGTTGTCACGGTTTCATTATCGATTATCAATCATTGACATAATAAACAAATTTGTAGCTAGGAAGTTGCTTGAATGGATATGGTGGAAGTTTTCTTTCACCTAGCACTATGTAAAAATTAAATTAGTTTAGGATTGTACATAAATAAGCTCCTTGGAGCATGTGTGTTTATTTTTGTTTTACTTATCGGCCTATATTCCTCTGCGGGGTGTTTTGAGCTTGACTCCATAGCCAAATGAAGAAGGTGACTGGAACTACAAAAGGAGTTCTTAGAGCCTCGCAAGGAGGACTCTATCCCCCATGGAGCCTAATGTTATCACACATTCTTGCAGGGGGATGTTTTTTCTTTGGATTTGGCCCTTGGATGACAAAATGAGAAAGAAGGGAGTTTAAAAACCCACAAATGTGTGTCATCCAAAGTTGGGGCTCATTGTGCTAAGACGTGCACATATCGGGAAAGTGGAGAATGCCACTTCAGGAATTTTGAAGTGAGGAAGGTGCGCAATGCCCTGAATCCTCGAGAAGCGAAGTCACGAAACATTTGGGGATAGAGCCCAAGGTTGCATGCGAGTATGTAAATGTGTTAAACCTGCATAGAATAGATCTAGCTAGAAAATACTACACACATTTGCAGAGAGAAATTGAGAAAGAAGAAACAAGATAGAAAGAATGGAAGAATTCTCATTAACCATATTTCACACTCAAAGAGTGAATAATTTACAATAGATATAGGATACATGAGTAATTAATGAGCCATAGTGGTGGTCTAGATTGATCTGGACACACACCAGCAGTTACAAGAGTAAACTGCCACCTAGTCTAGTCTCTCAGGAAGTTACAGGAGTGAACTGCCACCTAGCTGAGTTAACTAGTCAACTAGTCTTCAGTTAACTGAATGAACAAAGAGTAGTGAGTTGGTAATGATAGAGTTCACGTGAGCTACGCCAAGGGCCGAAATGTCAGTGTTGGCCATAGAAAGAGGCCGCCACATTTTCCAGGTGCCAAGTCGATTCAGCTACATTTTAATCCCGATGCAGGTAGTTAATGAAGTTGGGGCAGTGGTTGAACATCATGTCCCCCATAAATGGAAATCTCGAAAAGGTTGGTAGATTGCCTGAGCTCGAGTCTGACAAAGGCTGCATGAACAGTCTGATAGAGAATATATCCACATAAATCCTCAAGCCTGACAGAAGCTACATATGCAGCCTACCAAAGAAGACTCAGACGCAGCGCCTTGAATGTGGTAGCTTAATCACGCCTCTGCAGTTTTCGGCGGTTTTCGGTATAAATATGTAGTTCTGATATTTTGTGATGGTCGAATGGTTGAGCTAGGCTCCTTGCTATTGTAATATTTTTATGAAGAACATTGGTTCTCTGGTTATGTATTTGTTTTTTAGACATCTTGGTTAATCTAAGTCAGCTTTCTTGCTCCATCTTATTTTCCTATGATACTGAGAGAATTCATGAATGACTGATTCACATGAATTGTTGTAACTGTATTATGATGAATTTTTTTATTATAGTGTTGTTATAATTTCTTTCATTTTCTTTGAGATTTGAATTCAAGAGGATCTTGCGTTTAAGTTTTTCCTCCTTAGGTTGTTGGAAGACCTGATGTCCACACTAGACCTTTACACTCTCCTCGCCAAAGTCTTCCCTCTATTCACCCTTACTCCAACTTACTGATTGAATTTGATTCCAGACCTCAATCGCTTATCCATGCTAGTCTAGATTTTCGAGTTAGAACATTATTATCATTGAGTCTGCGCCCATTTGACCTCTTTAAAACCAACCTGTGACATATAAATTGATGGGTATTGGGCTTACCTTCGATGCAATTCGGAGGTGACTTCTAGTTCTAACACAACCCTCTCACACACTTCCTCTATTACATAAAAAAATCAATAATCAACAAACTCTAGGATCATCTCCAAAACTAAGAACTGAATCTTCTCCCAAAATATCTAACAACCTCCTAAATTTAATAGATATGTTCTAGTTCATAGGAATTACTTGATGCATATTCAAACCATAAAGTCCTATTATATCTTCTATAGATATCACACCTAATTATTACAAATAAAAATAAAATTAAGGAAACCAACTTCCTTTAGTAAATGTTTTTTACCCTTGAGGTTAATTTCAAAATTACTACTTGATGCTCCTGCATCAAAAACCTTATGAGTGAGAGATTAATAAGGAGAAATCACATATTTTTTTCTACGATATTCCCATCATTTTCAAAATGTGTCTCAATTAAATGTGGTTGCTCGACTAAGTATTTGGGTGTTCCTCTTGAGGGAAAAGCGTATGTGAGATATACTAAAATGTCCACATTTCTAACATCCATACACATTTTCAGAGTTGGACCTTTGGAAGCTTATCCTTTATTGATAACTTAAATCTTTTGGCAACAATACTTCAAGTTTTTTTAATATTTTTGTTTTCAATTCTTATGCCCCCCAAATAAACATTACAAAGATAGATTTCCTAGAAAACCTATGTTGTTTGTCCTACCTGGCAGTTGTACCTTGTGGCCTTGAAGATGACCATTTCCATGCTCTATTATTATTTTGTGGAGTCGGAGTGCTCGCAAGTAAATACCACTTGTTTTCCACACTTCCCTATGAGTACCTAAGCACCTTTCATGCTAAGATAATAACTATAGTAATTTCAAGTTCATTTTTTTCCATCATTGAGAGATTGGTTTATCATAAGAAGAAGTGTGTCAAAGACTAGATAGATCTCCATGTGTTTCATGATATAGCCTCTATAAATCACCATAACATGATTGCACACATAATACTCATCAAAACAAACTTCACCATGATGTTCACGGGCCCACTTTGATGAATCTTTCATCTATTACCTCAATATATTTCCTACTTTTGATTTGAGTGTAATTAGAAGTTTTTAGCACACATCCACCTGCACACTAAGAAGTACTTATTCTTTATGTTTATCTCCTCCTTTTAAGGCACTTTAGCACATGCAATTGTATGTATCGACACAAAAATGTAATTGTGTGTATATAATATATGGTGAATAGATAATTAGACATCTTTCATTTTCACATTCTTCCTATCACAAATGAAGGCAAGAAATATCCATCCTGTTACGCAGAATTGAATGTTGTGGAAGGTGGATTATAGGTCGTCGGATCTAAATTTCTTTCAGATCCGACGGCCTATAATCCACCTGCCACAACATTCAATGTTGTGTAGTAGGATGGATATTGGCCACCACAATGAATACGACCAATCATAAACATTGTTTTTATCTATTTCCCTTTCTATACATTCCATTTTCGATGGGTGTTTTTCTCATAAGTTAATCAATCATCGGTTTTTCTCATTAGTTAGTCAATTGAATATAATATTAGTCCCCGCCTCTACCATCATGAGTCAAACTATTATGACTTCTTATTAATTTATTTAGACTGCACAAGTATATCTTAATGTGTTTTTAATATGTTTTATGTAAGTGATTTGTTTGAAAATTAAAAATGAATCTGTGATTTTCTTCGATTGGATTTTTTATTGGTGTAAAGATTATGATGGGACACAATTGTCCCTAGTGTATATAATTTTTTTAAGTATTTGTTAGATGTAACAAATAATTTCAAAATAATTAATCTGAAAAAATCATAAACAACCATGTACAATTTTCTCTAGCATCTTTATTATTTCCACTCGAAAAGAAAATGGAAGTGGTATCTTGTACCAATGCAAATGGTATCTCATAGTAGTGTCATCTCTAACATAAAAGAACTATCACTTCCATTTCCTTTCTATGCCAAGTTTCACTACAATTTCTACTCTTCCATCCTATAGACTTACTATGCCAACTCTTGCTACAATTACTACTCTTCTATCATGTAGACAAAGGCACAAGTACAGGGTGCAATGGAAAGATAAGATAAAGATAGAAAGAGGGAAATGAGAAATTGCACAACCCAACAGAAAATAGAGTTTCAGAATCTTGATAACCCAAATCTTCTTGTTGTTCTTCAGGAGACTGGAATCACAAATAACATTTCATCAAGATCAATATCTTGTATACAAATATCAAGAAGCTAACCACCAACAATCAGATTTCAAACTCAAATTGGTAATTCTAACCATTTGATACCTCTCATATTCATAGTATGTATAATTAATGTAATTTTAATTGACTTGATCCTCAACTATCGAGCAAACATTAATGAATATTGTTTTGGATAAACACTTACATGATGTAAGAAAAAAATTTGAGGTGAAGCTATAACAACCCTCATTTTCATTCCTCATCTCTTATTTCACTTATGAGTCTTGACCTTTCATGACTAGGAATCTAACCTTGAATCTAATTGTGAGAGGTTTGGTATTCTTAATACATGATTTCATATGCCTCTATCATCGTACATTATCATTTTTAATAGATGGATTAAAATTGTTGTATGTCACTATATTATCGTTCTTAAAAGGTAAATTAAGATGGCTCTATCAAGTGTATTATCTTGTTGATGTATAATTTGTTGATTGGATAATTGAAGAAATATTTGCATGGTGCAGTTTGAAGAGAAGAGTACAGTGAGATGGTATACCTAGATGCAAACATCCAAGTCTTGAGAACATTGATAATCTCTTCGACATGCCAAATGGCTACTACCGACTCCTAGTTTTTTGTGTATATATATGTGCACTTTTCCTAGAGTTCAGATATCGCCAACATTTATTTCATATATGCTTTGTTTTGAAATTTCTATAACTGAATAAAGAAGCTCCCTGCATGAAAGAATCCAACAAAACATCATGGAACTCCTTTGATGAGACTCACTAACAACTTCACAAAATCCATTGGAGCTTGGGGTATGAAGTTTGAATCTTGAAACAATTCAAGAGTAACATTGATTAAGTTGAGAATTTGAGGAAATGAGCCATGGTGAGATCAAGAGTTCAAGTCAATAAAAGATAAAAAAAAACTATAGAAACTTACTTGCAGGGGGCACAGTTCAGAGCCCTTTCACGGTAGTGATGACGATGTTCCTATAAAAAAACAAAACCTTAATACATAGAAATTAATATTTTTGCTATGTCTTTGGCATCACCCATAAATCCTTGGTGAAACACAAAGGCATTTGGTACGATAATATTCATAGAAACACATGCATGCATTCAAATTCTAGGTGGGTGAAGGCGGTTATTGTTGTTATGAAGTGTCATTATTGTTTTTTCCTCCTCCATTTCATTCAAGCTTTTGTTTCTATGGGATGCCATTATTGTTGTTTCCCCCACTATTTTTTGGAAGCTTCTCCAATCCTAGTAATAGATGCTAACATTTACCTTCCTTATAATATATATACACAATTGAACCTATTAACCTTAACCTAGTTTAGATTATATGTGTCAAGTGGTGGGTTTTGAAACCATCCCTCTGGAAATATCACATCAAGGGAGGCTAGGACAGGTGTTTTGTTTTAGGAATTCATGGCCATAGTAGTGTCTCCAACATTGTAGCACAAAAATAACTGGGCACGTGTATAAGCATGAATGGCCACATAGAAATGAGCTTACACATGGACAAGCTTACATCGTGGTAAGTCACTTTTTGTTTCTTTATTCATTTTTATTATTCCTTTATGGTTCTAGTCTTTGGAGAGAAATGATACTTTGTTCCAAAGAACATTTAGAGAGAGCTTAGAACGCTAATATGCAGAGCTCCCACATGGCGACCATGGCATCCATTTCTAAGGAAATGGAGAGATGGAAAGAGGCATAGAAAATCCAACAACTTCTTCAGTATCCCAGTAATTCTTGCAACAAGCTGGATTGTGATGGTGTCTACTATCCAAAACACAAAAAAATGGCATGGCTCATTACATTGGAAAATTTTTATGGTGACTGTTATAAATATCAATGGAAGGCATTAAAGAAGAATTGAATCCATGCCATGTGAACTAGAGAGATATTTCATGAATTGCTTCATGGAATAAGTGGCTACCTATGTGGACATCATCACAACTGAAGAAAATCTCAAATCATTATCTAAGATCAATACAAAACCATTTTGATCCTCCACTTCTTGTAGTTTGGAACCTCTTATTGTAGCCATAGCATCCCTTGCAACCATCTCGAGATCAAGCCTTCCTCTCAAAATTGTATTGGTGAATATGGATATGTGGCCCAACTACACAATCCTTGCATCCAAGAAACCCACTAAGATAATCACAATGTCAATGAATTCAAGCTATGACCACGCAATGGGAAGCCATTTGGAAAATCATTCTAGAAACTTTGTAAGAAAATCATGAATACACCGAAGGGATCCTCATCCATTTCTCAGGAAACCCATATGATATTTTGATCATAATTAACTATCAATGTCTAATATGTTACGAAAGTGAAACCCAACTTGTCAACTAGACAAAGTTCATCTCCAAAAAAAACCCTACTATGTAGAGCATATCCCCAACTTTTAAACTATTTTTTCAACTTTTTGAGGCACCTGCAATCCTTTCTCTCACCTAGAAACCAATTAGGAATTAATCTATAATATATTATTAAACAATGGAAATAGGCCAATTGGTTCCACAACTGGAAAAAATTCTTATCAGTGGCATTGTATGCTTTGGAGATGGAGAGATCGATGGGCTCAACCATGAACAAATTGTTGGTCTTGTTATTATTGATGTCTTTCCCATACACCACTTTGCTCCTTGAATAGTTCAACATGTGTTCTCTCACCATGTATGTTCCTTTCAAGACATCCTTATTCACATTCCATGTGGTGGCTTGGACGACCGTTGTGACACACACACACACACACACACACACACACACACACACATGTTGTTAATATTATGGTAGTTGCGGAGGTATTTACCTCCATGTGTGAACCTGACGAGAATAGGAGGCTTCGGAAAGCAAGAGAAAACCCTAATGGTTTGGCTAATAACCCTAGAAGCCTTGTCGGGTCAAGAAGATAATTTATATTAGGTTATTAGCCTCCAAGAGAAGAAGTGGACCAGAAATAATAATAATATACTGAACAGACACATATCCAAAAGGAGAAGTCAGCCCCAGCAAAATTGGCAGAACCACTATAAATACAAGGTGCCAGTTCTCATTTGACAGCATCTTGGAATTGCAGTTCCTAGTTTGGTGCGCACTGTAGCTCTAGTTTGGTGCACACATGTGGAGGAGGACTGCAGGTGCAGCTGCAGCAGCAGCTAGTTTCAGTATTGGCTTGGACTATCTATTGACTAGGGTTTGGACTATCTGATCAGATTTTTGTGATGCGTTATCCTTGGGGAAATGTGTGCTACCCTTTGTTTGGCTATCTAGCCTAGGGTTTGCTTCCGAAGGAATTCTCAGTCAAGGTTAAGGTGCTCGGAGGGAGGATTCAGCCTATGGTTGGGTGACAAGGGTATCGTCAATGGTAAAATGAGCACAACATATTCTATATTATAACAGGTTATGGGCCGACACCCCTTCAGTTAGCCTAAAATGTTGGAAGGAAACATAGCCGCTAGATATTGAGCGCGTTGAGGAACTGTCGCTAGGGTTACTAGCAGGAGTAGTTTCCAAAAGCACTGCAGCTAGGGTTACTAGAAGAAGCAGTTGCAAAAACCCTAAACCTCTTGTCGATGCACCTTAAGTGATGATATTGACCTAATATTTGGATAGATCAATGCACCCTAGCCCAGCGCATCTCCTGGTACTTTCAGAAGGCCAAGACGTGAATTTTGGATTTCTAGTCAAATATAGGGTTTGACCAACTCAAGCAGCCATGACGAACTCTATGAAGTCTGAAAATAAGTTAGATGGAGCCTCTAACTTCAGAGCATGGAAGACAAGGATTGACCTCATCCTTGCTAAGAATAAAGTATTGGATATTGTGAAAGGAAAGATCGTGAAGCCAGAGTTTGAAGAAGGAGAAGAGAAAGAACTGCAGAACATTGCAGCTATGGAGAAGTTCAAATATGTTGACATCAATGCCATGAGTATCATAGTGGATTCCATAAAAGACCACTCGATACCCTACATATCCCATCTTGACTCATCGAAGAAGATGTACGATGCCCTAACAAATCTCTTCTCAGTCAGAAACATTGGACAAGTTATGAGTCTGAAGAATGAGCTCTGTGACATGAAGATGAATGATGACGAGAGCATAACATCATACTTTGTAAGGATTTCCCAGTTAAGAGATCAACTACAAGCTATTGAAGAGATCACTTCAGAAAAGGAATTGGTGAACATGGTACTCAATGGTCTTCCCAAGACATGGGATTCATTTTCCGCAAGCATGAACA
>SNQJ01S0131885.1:0-25812 GCA_010110895.2 Picea sitchensis | reverse complement strand
ACAATAAGGATGCAGATGGAAGTATGGACTCTATCAGATGGAGGGAGCCGATTATATGCACTCTTACATAAAGCAAGGGTTAGGAGGGAGCTAATCCTATGATCCATTGAAGATGATAAAATATATATCCATGGTAGTAGCCATGAAAAGACAGTACATGTTCAACTCAACCGCAGAAGAAGACCTCTTCGAAGAGAAGCCTTAAAGCATTCCTGGTTGTTCATCCAGATTCGTGATCTTATGATGAAAGGAAGAAGCAGAATCTCTAGGGCATGGAATCTATAAGAAACTCCATGGACCCAAAAGTAAAATAAAAACATGAAGATTCCAAGAAAGAAAAAGAAACCAAAACAACCAGTCATTGTATCAAAGAATCATAATATTACCAGCCTGATATGAACTCACTAAAAGCAATCAAGCAGAAGAACTGAAAGTCGTGATGAAGAACAGTGTATAGAAGACTTATGAATGAAATCATTGCAAGATCTAGAACCAGAGGTTCTCCCAGATGGAAGGAGAATACTATGATGATTACTTGTTCCAGTACACCATACATATCACTACATGAGTCATTATATCATCCGCAATAGCCATGAGTTGGAATTCTACATCAGATAAATGCAAAGAATGTTCTCTAGAGAAATTGAATAAAGAGCGTATGAAGAGAAATATCAAGACTTTGAGGCATACCAGAAAGAGACTCTTGTATGCAGCTAAGAAGAAGACAACTTGATGGAGAACCTCCAGTGCACAAAAAAAGCGTGGTGAATATTTCCTATAACATCAAGATGACTACTCAGTAAATCAGATCTCATGATGACAGAAGAAGTGCCACTTGGATATGTTCCATCTCTCCAACTATGATATACTCTATTGTTCAGATCTACATGAAGACTTCACAGTATTCCAAGACTAAAGTACATTTGAAATCAAGCATTACATTATCCATGATGAGGTCCAGAAAGAAGAAAATGATTTGCCAATACATATCTCCGCAGATGAGCAGATAAGCAGACGTTTTGGTAAAAGCTTCTATTCAAGATGAAAGAGTTTGCGTACTCAAGCTAGAGCTCGTGGAAACAACTTCCTTCTTATTGGAAAAGAAAGAAATGACTCTCCAAGTTAGGAGGGAGCACTGAAAACATTATTGAAGACATTCATCTCTAAATTTGAAAAATAGTCCAGATTGGACAGATGCTTTCCTGTTCAGAAAGTGGATTGAGATTTCTAACGGACAGTGACTTTCCATTGTAGTTAACATGGAAAGTAGTTTGATTTCTGATGTATCATAGACAATGACTTCCCATTGTGGTTAACATGGGGAGTGGTCTAGGACAGTCATTCTTCTTAGCAGTCACTTTGAGTAGTGGTCAAGTAGAATGGTTTGCCTCGTCGGGCAGTCATTCTTTCGAAGTTCACAGTTGTGAGCAGTTTCGAAGAATGGTCCATTTTGGAGGTTGATGCAGGATAGACATTCCTTAGGGTTGTACATTCTCTCCAGGGTGCAGTTTAATTAGTGTAGGAGGAATGGCCCAGGGTGGGGAATGGTCCGGACAGTTATTCCTTAGGGTTATACATTCTTTCCAGGGTGCACTTTGATAAGTGTAGGAGGAATGGACCAGGGTGGGGAATAGTCTAGGCTCAGAAATCAGGGACAGTCATTCCTTAGGGTTTATACATTCTCTCCAAGGTGCACTTTGATTAGTGTAGGAGGAATGGCCCAGGGTGGGGAATGGTCCAAACATTTCTTAAGGTTTATACATTATGTCCAGGGTGCACTTTGATTAGTGTAGGAAGAATGGCCCAGGGTGAGAAATGGTCTAGGCTCAGAAATCAGAAATAATCCTTCTTCCTTGTTTTTGAAGAATAGGGAAGATAGCCCATTGCTGATGAGGGCAGATATTCTTTCAGATCTCAAAAACGTGACTGAAAGATTGGCCCAGATGATTCATTTTATCTTTAACAATATTTTTTTGTGCAGGATGGCATCAGATGATTTCTATGGAGACTACTTATCTCCAGACAGTAGAGATATACTACTGTGGTGAATATGTTTCACCATTTTGAGGCAAATATTCTTTCAGAGATCACAGATGTGAGTGAAAGATTGGCCCAGATAATTTAATTTATATCATAACATTGTTTCTGTACAGGTTGCTATCATATGTTTGTTATGAAAACAGTAGATATAGACTATTGTGGTGGATATGCTCCACTGTTTGTGGGGCAGATATTCTTTCAGAGCTCACAAATGTGAGTGAAAGATTGGCCCAGACAAATCAGTTTATATCATAACATTGTTTCTGTGCAGATTGCTATCAGATGTTTGTTATGAAGATTCTATGACAGTAGAGGAGGACTACTGTGGTGGATATGTTCCACTGTTCGCAACCATACGTTGTTGATCAAGTACTTGTGTGTTACTTGGTGTGGTAGTGTACCACTGGATTATAGTTATGTACTACTATGAATAGACACAGTTGTGTTCTATCCTTGTTCTAATTTCCTTGAAGACTATCAACAGTTTATTGAGATAATAATCATTCAGATGAATGATGAACAGAGATTTTCCAGATGGAAAACAGTTCAGAGCATTTACTCTCCTTGTATCACTTTATGGTAAGAGTGACTTATCCAGCATCATGTCTAATTACTCAGATGAAGTATGGTTTTGAGAGATGATGCAGCTGATAGTGATGGTAATGCTCATGATCTAGTCATGAAATAGTCTAGATGATTATATTGATGCTACCAGGTAAATGGTATGTTTTGTGCTCAAGTCTATTACCTGTAAATACCTCTCTACTAGGAGGAAGTGTTAATATTATGGTAGCTGCGGGAGGTATTTACCTCCACGTGTGAACCTGACGAGAATAGGAGGCTCTGGAAAGCAAGAGAAAACCCTAATGATTTAGATAATAAACCTAGAAGCCTTGTCGGCTCAAGAAGATAATTTATATTAGGTTATGAGCCTCCAAGAGAAGAAGTCGGCCAGAAATAATAATAATATACTGAACAGACACATATCCAAAAGGAGAAGTTAGCCCCAACAAAACTGGCAGAACCACTATAAATACAAGGCGCCAGTTCTCATTTGACAGCATCTCAGAATTGTAGTTCCCAGTTTGGTGTGCACTGCAGCTCTAGTTTGGTGCACACATGTGGAGGAGGACTGCAGGTGCAGCTGCAGCAGCAGCTAGTTTCAGTTTTGGCTTGGACTATCTATTGACTAGTGTTTGGACTATCTGATCAGCTTTTTGTGATGCGCTATCCTTGGGCAAAGGTGTGCTACCCTTTGTTTTTCTATCTAGCGTGGGGTTTGCTTCCGGAGGAATTCTCAGACAAGGTTAAGGTGCTCGGAGGGAGGCTTCGGCCTATGGTTGGGTGATGAGGGTATCGTCAATGGTAAAACGAGCACACCATCTTCTATATTCTAACACATGCAAGAAATACACAAGCATGCATTCAAACCAAAGGTGGAGGTTGATATCACACATACTTTTATTGAAAAATTCATGTTGGCCCTTTGGTTGGACAAATGTTGGACGAGTAGGTGGTAATTAAATTAGAATAAGCCTCAAAAGATTATTTTGGAAATTCTTCATCGTATAATGCCTCTTTTCCAATGACCTCCTTTTTCTTTCTATTTTTCAAGATGAAAAATATATGTTGGCCCTTTGGTTGGAAAAATGTTGGATGATTAGGTGGTATTTAAATTAGAATAAACCTCACAAGATTGTTTTGGAAATTCTTCTTTGTAAATGCCTCTTTTCCATTACCCTCATTTTTCTTTCTATTTTTCAATATTTGGTGTCCAGGAGGCATTTAGAGCACCATTCAAGCATTTAAGTCTCTATAGATTATCACTAATTTTGTATTAGGCTTTGTCCATTTAATATATTTAAACTTGGATTTATGTGTCAATTACATTCACGAGGATTCCATCTATTTTGTTGGGGTTTTGGTTTCTTCTTATTCAAGGAAACCCATTATATTCAGTGTATTTAACTTATCTTGATATGCCCGTTTGTATAAATAATGTATTAAATGTGTAAGTGGCAATCATTGTTGTCCTCCTTCACATAGTATTTCAACAATTTGGTGATCTTGTGAGAGGTAGATGATGAATCCGCAATTCTCTGGTTGAGAACTCGGCATGGATCAACAATATAAATATTTTGCAAATGGCACCAATTGTTATGGCATGTTTATTTTGTGAAATAGAAACCTATAGTTGATGTGATTTTGCTACACAACCACTTTATTCATATGATTTTCCTATGCTAAAGACGATGTTGAAAATTTATGCACTCAATAATAGTCTTTGAAAGTAAAGAACTGATCACTTGTTATTATGTTGACAAGTTGGGCTAAGAGACATTATTAAAGGCTTACAAATTCTATTAACGGTTTTTTTTGTATCCATTAATTTGGTCTTATTAACGACTTGCTTGGGAAATGGAAAGTCTTACAATATGTATCATTGTAATTATTTCATTGCTTCATAATTCATCAAATGGTGCTCGCACAACACTCTCTGCATAGGGTTAATCAATATTTTATTTATTTGTTTTTCTTTAATTTATTTGATTTTCCCTTGCTAATGTTTTTATAGTGCAAATTTTTGAACCTTTAGTAGGGAACAGATGCTATGCAACTTTCCTTTGTTTAAGTTGTTCTCCATGTTTCATTATGGAATGGATTCAGTGTTCACAAGAATCCATGCTCGACAATCCATAATGAAGTGATCAAGGAGGTGTCTTGAGACTTATGTGACTCGTGATCTCCAACACTACAACACCGAAAGTATGCACATCACTCTTATCTATAAGTTGTTTGTATTGAGCCTCTTGAGGGGCCATATAATTGTGCATCCACGATGCCCTTGTTTGATCTCTTTCTGATAAATTACAAGGTCAACATCGTGTTAAAAATAATCCAAACTGGTGGCAGTGTCCAAGTCAATGTTCTTTCGATGCAGCTAGTGCAATAAGACTTTCTTCAAATTTTATCCAAAGATGCTCATCTTGACTTCAAATCACACCCTATCATTTTATGGAAATTAAATTTTCAAAACATTACAAAATTCAAATACATTAGCATCAACATATTGAGCAATATAGAAAGCTTTGTACATTTTTGGAAGACCTTATTTGGAAAATTGAAGTGGCAGATTCCTTATTCAAAACCTTGTAAATGTGTAAGGTTTCAAATAGGGACCTATCACAAAGTGACCCCTTTTAAATGATCTCGTAAAGTCACTTCCCAAAAGTGCATCTTTCAAATGATCTCGGAAAGTCATTTCCCAAAAGTGCATAAGGCTAGCGTAGGATAAGGGGCATATTTTTCCCATGAATCCCATCAAAATTTGATCGAAAAACTCAAATGAATGTATATTTAGATATCAACAGTTGTAAATTGTGATTTTAATTATGAATCTACCCAAATAATTCAAATTACCATTTAAATAATGCAAATTGAAATTTCAATCATTCTTCCTCCACTAGTACATGATGATTTGAGTGCCCTGTATCAAACAACTAACATTAAGCATCATGCGGTGAGCCAATCATTGGCTCACTACTTGGTGCATCTTGTCTATTTGATACACACTATTCACCATCGAACAAACAAGATGAAAAGGTAGTGAGCCAACCAATGATTGGCTCATTGCATGGTGCTTAATGCTTGTTGGCAAGTGTCCTTAGATGATAGTAAGAAGAACCATTAAACTACATTTGTCGATAATAGAATATACATAGTTTTTCATGAAATCACAAAAATGTATTTAATCAAACCAAAAACCATGACCAAAAATAATCACCCATGCTTTATAGGTTAGGTTGTACAACATCGGATTCAATGGTGTACAACCCCGAATGTTGTGTTTATTTCTCCTCGACAACTATGAGTAATGAAACACATAAGTAGGTCAATGTCAGCATCTTATTATTATTTCGTGTTGATATTAATGGATCCAAGTTAAATATATTTATTGATGTGCATTCATCCAAGCTCTAATAGATATAATGTTTCCATATATGACAGGCAATGAGAACGCAGATGGGAAGCCACCTTCATGGTGATCAGAAGCATAAGGGAATTGATGATAAAATAACAATATTTGTGCCACATTCTCTCCATTATTAATCATCCATTTCAAATATTTCAGCAAATGACCCTTTTTTCCACGAATTGACGGCTCTAAGGAGTGTTGAGGTGTCATAAAGGTACCAAAAAGATTTGAACCAGTGACCAGATGGGGACTAAACCCCACATAGTCCAACTTCCCTACTACCTGGGCTCTTTCAGCAAATGACATGTCAAATATAAGATATATATCGGTCATTCGATGATATTTTGTGTTGAGCTCTCATATCACATTACACTGTGTTATACAAACCATCCACATTTAACATAGATGTTAAATTTCATGAAATCTCTCAAAGCACATTAGTCCTTCAAAGAGGCTGACTACATTATTACGTTAAATCATTGCTCAATCAATTGATTGTAGGATAAACATAAGTGCATATGTGTTCATTTTATCACAAGGCATAAGTGCTTAGTAAAGCATAAATTTCTTCACATGGCATAAGTTCTTAATAAAGGATAAAACTAAGTTGAGGTGGTTTTCTTGAGTGGTTGGGAGGTATGTCTTGCAATCTATCTACCTTCTACTTGGGTTTAAATTTCCAACGAGACTTTGGCCCATTGTGATAAGGCTAGAAAGGTAGATTCCCCATGAGTGGACTCCCTTGGCGAGGGCATCTTCGTACATCTTATCCCTTGCTAAATTATAAGTTTCTTGCTGGGCATTGGCTTGCAAGTTTTTGACAATAGCTCAAGGTTTATAGTGGAAACCAGTGAGATTTAAACCTAGACCTTGCCTAATTAATCCCAACCAATTACCAATTTCCTTAGATCTAAAAATAAAAATAAAACATAAAACTAAATACATCTCATGGAACTCTCCATTGCTCAAAATGAACCCAATAAGCATAGTAACTAAGGGTTTCAAATGGATGTGTATTCAAACTAGAGACTACCTATATAATACGACAAAGTATTCAAGAGACTCATCTAACATGAAAACTTATGTGCATAAAGATGCACACTGTTATAGAACTAAGTGCTTTGGCATAAGACCTAATGTTGCATCCAAATCCAATTTTAACTTTAAACTCAAACATAACTTGAAGCAAGAGGGAGTTGCAAAGGTAGCAAGTCCCTACCTTCAGTTGAGATTCAAAACAAGAGGAAGCAATTAATTTCGTTGTGGATTCAAACAACAAATGAATTAGAAACCAGATGTTTGAGAA
Source organism: Picea sitchensis (assembly GCA_010110895.2). Lineage (NCBI taxonomy): Eukaryota > Viridiplantae > Streptophyta > Pinopsida > Pinales > Pinaceae > Picea > Picea sitchensis. Next base: position 18,490 of record SNQJ01S0131885.1, on the reverse strand, counting down.
CCGAAGCACTGATGAAATGGAAGACAACTCCTTGCTTTCTTTTTGTGAGAATCACCTAGAGCTGCAATGATAATCGGTTTTCCTACTAATTATTCAAAGGAGGAAGCATATTAAGGGAAAAAACAACAACAATCATTTTGCAAAATAAACATGTTGGCATTTGAATCTCTGGAGATTACAATGGTATATCCCAAAAGAAATGTTCTAAACAAGCTACCATACCTACACTAAGTAGTCATCTTAAATGAATGAATGCAAAATTCATTATTATTGTGTTGAGAGGCTTATACTCTATTCCACTATAAATTGAATACGAGGTAAATGTGAAATAATAATATTAAAATATCAATTAAATAAATATGTATTTTCCTCATATTATATTTAGCTACAAATTCTTTAGTTGTCAATCAACTAATTGACATTTTCTAGTAAAGTATATTTTTTTCATAGATGTGAGAGAGAAAGCTTGGCCAAGATCTTTTCTCTTTCTCTGCTTGGATTGTGATCACAAGATCTTGTTTCATCTACCAAATGTTACTTCTACGCACCAAGGAGAGTTAACACCTCGCTTGCCATATTAGGCTCAATATTTTCGCTAATATTCTCATTACCAAGGTCTGTCACTAAATCTTTATTGCATTGCCTCTAACATTTCACCCCACTGTGAGATGCATGTGCCCTGTTAATAAGGGGAAAATTAAAAAATTGGGTTTTGTAACATTTCAAACATACTCCATGTGAAAAAGGCGGTGGAGTAAATGCCAAGAAAATTTACTAGAGATGGGACAAGGTATGGTTGGTTGATTTTATTTCAGTGTTCATGAACAAATTTGACATTGCTTGGTGTTTTTCTAATGAATATTTAGAGTCATTGTGCTCATTTAGACCATGGTTGAGCTATTGAAATTTTACAATTCATTTGTGAAGGCACTATACATGAAGGCTTTGTCTAACTGTTATATTAAATGTTTTTTTTTCTCTAGAATCCGACGATATAAATTTGCACAAAATCATTATTTTTTGTTGTTTAAAACCCATTTTTAAATGCATAAATGGATTCATCATGCTGGAAAACCTCTGAGGCACTCAAATTATACAGAAATAATTACTCAAATATGCGGATCTAACAATTTCTCGTCGGATTTCGGACAAATTTCCTCGAAAAATATTGCCCAAAAAAAATCATTTTATAGAATGTTTAGACTACGACGTACTGAAATATTATGGGAATATGTATTCAATAAATAAAATAGCAGGTGGCTTCAATGTGAATTCTTGTACGATGTTTTTGATACATGTGATTTGTTCTTCCCTATGCCTACCTAAACTTTACAATGTTTTGAATAATATTTTATGCTTGGCATCTAACAGTATTTGAATGCATATAATTTTGTAGATCTGTCTAATGATATCCATGATTGTTTTTCAAAGAATTACTTCATAATTGTAAAAACATGGGAAGTTTCTTCCACAAAAGTTGAGCAAAGGCTAGAGGTTGCTCTACATTTTGTTTCCTTTCCCCCCTGACCTATCTACCCTTGGAGTCCATAGCTGCATTCGCTACCCTACTGCTAATGCTAGAATTTCTTACACAGGTCTTGTGAGCATCCTGCCCATGGTAGTGAGGATAAATATATCATTTCCATTAATAAATTTGAGGAATCTTATGATAGGAAGCTTTAAAACAAAGTGGTATTCCTAGCCTCTATTTGGAAATCGATTGTATGGTTGATGGGTTATAGATTTCTTTTGCAAACACTTTATATTTGACATGTCCATGAGTTGATTGATTGTGGTATTGTTATCTCATAAACTTTGACTATGGTCAAGGACATCATAGCGTGTTTTTTCTTCCACATGCAATTTGAGTTTAGATTATAGTGTAATATCTGTATCTGGCTCATCTTTTACAGATTTTCAATTTTTCCATTTCAAAAGAATGAAATTTTAGTTTTCTTGCTTTAAACAATTGGTTTCATCTAGTTCTTATGAGAATCTCCATTTTAAAAGGTTTGGAAAACTGGAGGAAGCTCTTTGTTTGTATTTTGTTCTTTTTGTGGGTGATTGTTTTGAGTGGTGTAATTAAGTTGAATAAAAGTATTGATCTGTAAACTTTCATGGATATTCCACTGGAACAGTTCCTCACAATAGATTTTATAATATTCTAAAATCTTAAATTATGCAAATTACTTTCTTATATCCTAGATTACAGATTATTATCTTATTGCTTTAAATTATGAAAACAACTGAAATATGAAAATGAAATAAATGAGCAAAAGAACAAATCATCCACATAAATGAACACAAGATATATCCCGGGAAACCCAATATGAGAGAAAACCCAGCAAAAGGTGAGGCCTATGCTCTACTATATTTTCTTCAAATGCAAATATAAAGAAATAGGCACTATGTTGGAGTTGCCTCTGACAATGTGGCTTGTATAGCTGCTACATAATATATCCTCCTCTATTATGCTTTCAAAATACCACTAGTAGATGCTCTGCTCAACTATAGAACAAATACAATTCTAAATAATGGAACCCCTTTCTCCTCCTAGAAGCCCAATGTTTAACATGGCCTGATAGTTATCTAGGGTTAGGGTTTTGATTTCTTCAACCCTCAATTAGTGATCAAGTTTAGACCTTCTAGAATCTTCTTGAAATTCCACACATGGCTAGCCCCTTATTTGTGAGTAATGGGGGCTGACGTGACATCCACTCGTACCATGGTGGTCAACAAGGTAAGTCAACTTGTGGGAGGAATAAATTTTGCATAGAAGCCTTGATTGAGGTGATTTTTGCATCGTTAGAAAGATCTTGGTGTATAGATCAACATCGATGGTGTGGTAAATAGTTATAGATGTTGTAACCCCCAAAAATGTTGTTTAATTCCTTAAAATGGCCCCGGAAGGTTCCAAACCTCAATTTTCCAAACTATGACCTCCCACTAAAATGGCCCTGGAAGCCAATTCCTCCATTTTTTCCACCCAAAAAGTACTGATATATACGAAAAATTATATGATGATCCAATCTGGATCTCGTATGCTCAAGGGCCATGGACTATTCATGCTTATAATTTCAATGGTATTTTTAGAAAATCGTGAAGAATGCCTTTAGAACTAAAATGATGTTTTTGAATATTATTGCTTAGATAGATGATGATTAAGTAAGAAGAGAATTTTAAGAGCATAAGGATATACCCAAGACTAGATATAGGTATGGATATTTGCTAATTTAGGATATCAGGAAGCAAATGTAATATATTTAGCTTTTGTTATAACCATTCCTTGATTTATATTCTTGTAAGATATACAAAGTTTTAGTAGGAAAAGGCACATCTATTCAGGATCTATAGTTATGTTACTAATTTTTTCCTCAATAAGGAACTCGTTTATTTTCTCCATGGTTATTTATGTTTCAAAGTAAAGTTCATGCATATGAAATGTTGGAACACGAATAATTTTGATCTTTTGAAGTTTAGATTTTGCCTCTTAGAAATAAAGTTTTACCCAAAAAAGAAAAAAACTTAGAGAATTGCCTTTTAAGTTTTAAAATAAATCCATTGGTTGTTATTTAGCAACAAGGCGCTCACAATATCTAGCGTCGATGAGTTATGCTAATTTGATCGAACGGTCCTAATGATCTTCGAAGTTTAGAAGATGCCTGAGTTTCAAAAGGAAATTTTTAATAGTCGCTTCGGAGCTTCGAGATTCAAGTATTCCAACGAATCTAAACAACAAAAACCCTGAAACTCCAATGCCCGAAGACAACCACTCGCAATAAATCCTAAAGGACATACGGATGCATCATGGGACACATGTCTTTTTCTTTGGGCTGACACATGGCACTTATTTTTGACATTTCCGTTGGATGATTCAAACGTTTTCAATTGACACGTGGCACCTCTCTTTTCTTGGCACGTCATCCAGAATGATGTCATCTCTGCCATGTCAATCCAGGAGATTTCCCTTCGGGATTTTTAACAAATATTGAGTTCACAAACCATCGAAGTATCAAAGTGTCAAAGTAATAAGGGTTATGAAAAGTAAAAAGGAGTTAATAAAACGATTAATAGAGGAGGTTAATCGCGATTAAGTATTAATTAATCATTCTACAGTTTCAGAATTCGAAGGTTTTCTATCATGCTACATCCAAGACTCCCAAATGTCGAACTGTCGAAATACTGAAGGCTAACTCAATGTTCAAAACATGATTAATTAAAACATAAAAATGATTAATAATAGATTAACTTCTCTGTGAATTCGGCCTTCGGGAGATTTCTGCCCTCTTACATTCAAAACCTCCGAACGTTGAATCGTCAAATTGATAATGATGTTTATGATTGGCTAAATTTAACGATTTGAATAATTATTGTGATTTTCCAAGTAATAAATTCCATTAAGTTCTTTGCCAGTAGAGCTATATGAAGACCGATAGAATTTGTGAATAAAGCTCTTTGAATTTCAAAGTTATTTTACCATTTGCAATTAACAGTTTTTTATTCAGTGAAGAGCTTACAAAATTCTCTTGTTACAGGCAGGAAAATTTTATTTCCTTAAGGATTATGGCGCCACGAAAATTTGCAAGGAAGCTTGATGGATCACATTTCAAATCTAGCAGAACGCTAAACCGGTTTGACAACCTGATAAACTAGGGAAGGGGTAAATCTGGAAGAAGCGTCAAGATGATCGGGTTCGAAGTATCATGGATCATGAGATCAACGACTGAAGTTGTGCAGGGTTTAATTTCAAAGGGAGGTCTCACAATTTAAACCATGGTTTTCTCTCGGGGATACGTGGCATCACCAAGTGTATTGCAGGATGAAAGGCGGGTTACCTCAAAACCACTTCTTCACGCCCCCGCAAAATAGAAAAGTATAAAGGGACTTCAGGTCATTTATGTTATTCGATCGTTATTTGACATTGGACCATTAGAACCCTGACTCAAAACCTGTCCAAGTACCACCCCCATATCTTCAACTACAATTCTGTATCCCATTAAACGTATTCGAAGGGACAAAAGACAACAGAATCAGTGGCGAAGACAGTAAGCCAACGATTGTGGTGGCATTAATGGACATGTGTACCTAGTTAAAAGAACAAAAGAAAATGAATGCATCTCCGAGAAAATGAAGGGACAAATGAAGCGCCAGCACATCAAATCAAGACTCAACAATATCTTCATGTTGTTATTTCATTCAGATTGTATTCTATTTTTAGGCAGATATTGTGGGAAGTCCAAGGGTTTTTTCAGTTGAAACAATTTTTGTATAAATATATAGATCTTATATCTATTCGAGGGGTGGCTTCTAGCCCAATGTTGGATGCTTCTTGTCAGATGTAAAGGAGAACTTTTTTGAATATTAATACAAGTGCAGACAGAGATTCTAAGTTTCGTTCAATTTGAGTTATGTGTTTCCTCTGTGTTTCCATTTTCTCTGAATTACTTTCTGTAGTTCTTGAAGAGTGAATGATTACAATTTAGTATTACATCTACTGTGATCATCATATATCATAAGTTCATTCAGTAACAACTTTTCCTCTGTTATTATTGTGATTAAAACAAGACCTGTGACCTGTGTGAATGACTACATTTGTATCTCCTCTCAAGGGTGCATCTTCTACTACAAACAAGGTGAGACTTATCTGTAATTAATACCTGAATTTGTTTTAACAGTTTTGTGAATATTTTCTACACCATTTGACATTATAATTGTGACTCAGATAACAAGATACAGCCTCTGTATTGTCTTATCATTAATTTCATTTAAAGATTATTTCTCATAAAACTGAAGGTAGAAAAAGCACTTATAAAAATACTTCATTTTAAATCTTTGATGCCTGACATTATTCTTTGATCCTTAGAATCAATCTCAGGAACAACATCTTTTTGGCGCCGTTGTCGGGGACGGTTTTGAAGGTCTATATATTCCCTGGGGTACGACAAAGATTAGATCTATTCCTTGATGGTGAACAAGGGATAGGAATTCAACTGGCTTTGATCATTCACCTAGCGAGTCCTTGATTCGTAGACTCCATATGATTCATTGGCGACTCCACTGGTTTTAAAATGTCAGTTTCTTTCGTTGCTCAAATTGTTGCGAGGTTTTATCCTTTGGATTTTACAAAAATTTTGGGTTTTCCAAACGTTGTTCCATACATTGAAGTTTGGAAAAATAGAATTCCTAATTTTAGAGAAGATGTGGGTGAAAATCCCACACAACACTTGTTTAAGTTTCATAAGCTTATGGATCAACTAGATATTCACCATGAAGATGTTTTGATGAAACTATTCATGTTTAGTCTGGGAGGAGATGCCCGTCATTGGTACAAGTCTCTTCCTCATTCCAGCATCTCATCGTTAAAAGAATTCCATGCTTCCTTCCATAAGTATTGCAGGAGGATCTATCCAGATGATCTTCTTTTTTAAGATTGTTGCAATTTAGACTTCATAGAACAAGATTGTAAATATGATCAGTTTGTTGATGAAAAATCAGAACATGATAGCAATTGTGGTCAAATATATGAAGAAGAATTTGCAGAAAAACAAGATCACCTTCAATCAGATCAGGCAAATTTATGCGAAGAACACTTTGAAGTAAATCAAGAAGGGGTTTCTTGCAGTAGTAAGAATGAAGACGACATGATTGCAAGTAAAAATGAAGAAATCCTTGCAGACCCTCCAGTCTTTCAAGCAGATCAAAGACAAGATGATGTATCTTTTGTTGATCAAGATCCTTGCAAAGGTCAATGGCTTATTGAAGACCATAAGCAATCAGCTCTTGGAAAATATGATTTTGGTAATGATACTAATAATGGTAACAATACTCTAAGTGCATTTTTCATTGTACCAAATGTTCATAGTATTTACTGTCATGATCAAACTATTGTTCAAAATTATTATTTTGATCAAGCTGCTAGTATTCAGTCATCATTACTAGATTATCAAGAAATGGAGGTTTTTGAAAGTCAAGGTTAATAAATTTTATATAATCAACATGTTTGTGATAAGTATCCAGACGATGAAGAAGAGTAGATTTCTTTCCCAGCATGCATGGAAACATACAATAGTTCTCCTTTGTTTGATAACTATGATGAATGCAATCTTGGAGTTGATGAGCAACAAATTATTTCTTAAAATATTTTTGTTCAGCTGGAAACCAATCAACAACATCATAAAAGCAGTCAACCTGTGTATGACATATATCAAGAATATTCTTGGACAAACGATAAAGGAGATAAGGAGGAGTTATTGGAGTACTTGATCTCTCCTTCTTGTTTAGCAACTGATGAGAAGCAGACTAGTGAGCCTCAATATGACATTCTCAATCCAGAAAAAGAAAAGATTAGTAGTGGAGAAAATGTGCAAAGGCATTTCATGCAGATTGGCCAGCAGGAAGAGGTATCGGTTGACTCTGAAAATTCTTTATCTTTTCATGATCCAGTGGTCATTTGGTTGGAGTATTTCCTTCAAAAGGTCCAAAATGTTGTAGTGTTTTTTGTGCAACCAAACTTCAACAGTAAGCACAAGCTACCTATTCATTTTTTGCTAAAAAAAAATATTGTTTTTTATTCCTTCATCCATCATAAAACAAGGTATGTTAAGCAATCCACTATTCGCATGGCTCCATTGGAAATTCCATATTAATTGATCAATGGAATTTCGCCTGATTAGTGTAGGGCCAATGTATATAAATAAGTTGTCCAAATCAACATTTCATTTCAACATTCTAGTTCAGCGTTTTATTTCAGTTCAGTAGTTTGGTTCTCAGTTTGGCATCCAGTATGGTTCAGTTTCTAGGCAGTATGACTCCATAGCCCAATGACGGGGTTCAGAGTTTGACATGGTTAATTTTTGGTCGCATAAGGATGAAGTTAAGTGGTCTACTGTTCTTGGTGCTTTGCAGAATAGATCTTGGTGAACAGGATATGAGGCTAAAAAAATAAAAACTCAAGCATTGGATTTCTCTAAAAGTAGTTGATAAATAAATAATATTCCTTGTTGAAAATTCAAAAGAAAAATAAGGTATGAGTTCCTATTCTTCTTTATAGTCCAAATAAAATCGATTGATTTAAATACAAAGAATTTTTTTCTCATAATAATGTTATCACCTGATCTAAAAATTGGAGATGTAGAAAAATATAACTCGAAGTGTCATGCTCATAAATTCTGAAGCCATCTCTGGTATAAAAAATAAAAATAATAATAAATAAACACGAAAGAGGTCTGAACTTAATACACAAACTTGTGTGGGATTAGGACATTTTTTTTCAGACCCTCTGAATCTTTGATTTGATTATTTTTACCCATCCCTAATTTTTTATTCATTTCAGATTTTCTTTCTCCTTTCTCATCCTTTTAGTCTTCATAGAAATAAAGAGACTAAGCCTGACTCTGAAAACTCAAAAGCATATTTTCAAAACAAGATTAAGCGAAAATTTTTACGTTCCTTTTATTTTAATTGAAAAGGTATGTCTAGGCTAATCCTGACAATTTTAGCTCTAATATCAGATTTTAAACTGACAAATTTGCTCAAGGTTTATCCCTGAAAAGATTAAAATTCCCCAAAAATTTCCCCTATAGGCGAAGGTGTATTGAAAATCGGAAGAAAGTTAGTCTAAGAGTATTCTTAAAATCGTTGATAGACCTCCTTTTCAATCTAAAGATTTTAAACATATATCATCCCTTGTATGTTACATACAAATTGATTGCCCCCACTTCAAAATGTTAAAGTACAAGACAGATGGTGAAAGGAAATTCATAATTTGATTTCCCCCATCTTGTCCAAAAGAGATGATGAAAGGAAATTTGTATATCGATTTCCCTCATCTCAGCAAAATGCAAGTATTAATCGAAGTGGTGAAAATAAATTCAATGGGAGAAGTAGATAACTTCACCGAGGTACTGAATAGGCTCGCTGGCAGTGAAACAATATCTATGATATATGTAAGGTTGTCATACATATCTATATATCATACTATGTTATCTAGTTCTCTTTCTGGTGATATTTGCATCCTAAACCAACTAGGGATTCCCTAAATAAATATGTTACATTTGTTTAACCTTGAAGCGAATGAAGTCGGTCAAAGCCTGATATTTTAGTTAAAATTATTTTGATTATCTTAAACAATTCCGAAATCAATTTTAAGAAAAATAAATTCTTAGTAGCCTAACTTGAGATCAATCATTAAGTATGCTTTGGATATTTTTTGGACTTGGTTAAGCTCATTTTTTCTATGTATGATTAATTCTTAAATAAGCTAGAAAATGTTTTTCAAAAAACAATAATGACTCCATTTACCCAATAAAGGCACTTGGTCTACTATTCTTTCATGCCTCACAGGGAGCCACAATCCCCAGATGGAGCCTATGTTGGAACACGAATAATTTTGAGCTTTTGAAGTTTAGATTTTGCCTCTTAGAAATAAAGTTTCACCAAAAAAAGAAAAAAACTTAGAGACTTGCCTTGTAAGTTTTAAAATAAATCCATTGGTTGTTATTTAGCAACAAGGCACTCACAATATATGTCGTCAATGAGTTACGCTAATTTGATCGAATGGTCCTAATGATCTCTGAAGTTTAGATGCTTCCTAAGTTTCAAAAGGAAATTTTTAACGGTCACTTTAGAGCTTCAAGCTTCGGGTATTCCAATGAATCTAAACAACAAAAACCCCAAAAATATGAAGTCTGAAGATAGCCACTCATGATAAATCCTAAAGGACTTATGGATGCGTCATGGGACACGTGTCTTTTTCTTTGGGCTGACACGTGGCACTTATTTTTGACATTTCCATTGGATGATTCACATGTTTTCAAGTGACATGTGGAACCTCTCTTTTCTTGACACGTCATCCAGAATGGTGTCATCTCTGCCACGTCACTCCGAGAGATTTCCCTTTGAGAGTTTTAACAAATATTGAGTTCACAAACCAACGAAGTATCAAAGTGTCGAAGTAATAAGGGTTACGAAAAGTAAAAAGGAGTTAATAAAATGTTTAATAACAGAGGTCAATCGCGATTAAGTATTAATTAATCACTCCACAGTTTCGGACTTCAGAGGTTTTATATCATGCTACATCAAAGAGTCCCAAATGTCGAACTGTCGAAGTACTTAAGGCTAACTCAATGTTTAAAACACAATTAATTAAAACATAAAAATGATTAATAATAGATTAACTTCTTCGTGAATTCGACCTTTGGGATATTTATGCCCTCTTACATTCAAAACCTCCGAACGTCGAAACGTCAAATTGATAATGACGTTTATGATTGGCTAAAGTTTACGATTTGAATAATTATTGTTATTTTCCAGGTAATAAATTCCATTAATTTCTTTGTCAGTAGAGCTATACGAAGACTGGTAGACTTTGTGAATAAAGCTCTCTGAATTTCAAAGTTATTTTACCATTTGCAATTAACAGTTTTTTATTTAGTGAAGAGCTTACAGACTTCTCTTGTTATAGACAGGAAAATTTCATTTCCTTAAGGATTATGGCGCCATGAAAAGTTGCAAGGAAGCTTGATGGATCAGATTTTAAATCTAGCAGAATGCTAAACTGGTTTGACAGCCTGATAAACTAGGGAAGGGATAAATCTAGTAGAAGCGCCAAGTTGATCGGGTCTGAAGTATCGTGGATCATGAGATCAACGGCCGAGAGAGATTGCGGGGAGAGAAGTAGTGCATGGTTTAATTTCGAAGGGCGGTCCCATAATTTAAACCATGGTTTTCTCTCGGGGATACGTGGCATCACCAGGTGTGTTGCAAGATGAAAGGCGGGTTACCTCAAAACCACTTCTTCACGCCCCCCCAAAATATAAAAGTATAAAGGGACTTTATGTCATTTATGTTATTCGATCATTATTTGACGTTGGATTGTTAGAACCCTAACTCAACACCTATCCAAATACCACCCCTATATCTTCAACTGCAATTCTTTATCCCAGTAAATGTATTCGAAGGGACAAATGGCAACATAATCAGATGGTGAAGATAGTAAGCCAATGATTGTGGTGGCCTTAATGGACATGTGTACCTAGTTAAAAGAACAAAGGAAAACAAATGAATTTGTGAGCAAATGAAGGGACAGATGAAGCGCCAGCACATCAAATCAAGACTCAACAATATCTGCATGTTATTTCATTCAAATTGTATTTTACATTCAGGCAGATATTGTGGGAAGTCCAAGGGTTTTTTCAATTGAAACAATTTTTGTATAAATAGATAGATCTTAGATCTTTTCGAGGGGGGGATTCTATCCAAATGTTGAGGCTTCTAGACCAATGTTGGATTCTTCTTTCCAGATATAAAGGATAACTTTTTTTAATATTAATACAAGTGTAGACAGAGATTCTAAGTTTCGTTCAATTTGAGTTATGTGTTTCCTCTGTGTTTCCATTTTCTCTGAATTTCTTTCTCTATTTCTTAAAGAGTGAATGATTACATTTTAGTATTACATCTACTGTGATCATCATATATCAAAATTTCATTTAGTAACAACTTTTCCTCTATTATTAATGTGAGTAAAACCAGACTCGTGACCTGTGTGAATGGCTGCATTTTTATCTCTTGTCAAGGGTGCATCTTCTACTTTTCTTGTACTTCAAACAAGGTGAGACTTATCTGTAATTGATACCTGACTTTGTTTCAATAGTTTTGTGAATCTTTTCTATGCCATTTAACATTATAATTGTGACTCAGATAACGAGATACGGCCTCTGTATTGTCTTATCATTAATTTCATAGAAATATAATTTCTCAGAAAACTGAAGGTAGGAAAAAGCACTCATAAAAACATTTCATTTAAAATCTTTGATGCGTGACATTATTCTTTGAGCCATAGAATCAATCTTAGGAACAACATGACCTAACCTTAAATTAACTGTGCAAATTGTAGTAAATATGGTACTATAGTAGAAGTTGGGTGACAAGAAACATATGACTCATCAAAATATTCTCCTTAGAATACAATTTATCCTCATCATTCAATGAATGACACTTCAGTTTTCCATTTATCAAGTATTTCTGCGAACTGGAAAAACATGCCTTGCATCTAAAGAAACAATTCCTATAATTATTTAAAGGAGACTATTTTCCCTTCACGAAGGATGGGTGGTTCCAATAATTGAAATGGCTATTATTTTAAGAACATTACCATATTATGGGTTGGTAAATATGGAAGTGGAGAAAATCAAAACCATGGTTTGTTGTGCTTAGTGTCACAATGAGATTAGCTAAGATGTGTCAATCAACATCACAAGCTTTCAACCCACACATTAATTCTAGCTATAAACTGTCATGAGAATTCAATTGTTTCCAAAGCCACATTTTTCTCTCTATAATGGACAATGCTTCCAGCTATAATATTTCCTCATAAAACCTCTCTACAACTTCCCCAACCTTCATTAACCCTAATGTTCTAGGTCTAGTGCATGCAATCCATCTAATTTGAATCTCGTTATGTTAATGAATTGCTAGGAGGTGCAAAGCAAGGTAGTGCATAAGAAGGTCATGGAGAGCACAATTAAGGCCATGTAGAAGGTTCGAAAGAGGTCGTATCAAGTCAATTAAAGTTTGGAAAGTTGATTTATTCATTCCAAAAAAAAAAGGTCTACTTAATGCTACATTGAACGCTTAAATTAATCAATGATTCAACTTTTCAAATTAATGAAATTCATTAATCGAGGTTTGAGAACAAAGATTTCATGCAAAATAAAGAATTTCCTCTATGTGAGGCCAAACAAAAAAGAGGTAGAATTAGGTGATTGTCAAAATAACAAATTTAAAAGTTGATGAATCTATTTGCAAGGATGAAAAAAATTCAACAAGTTGATTCATATAGTTCGTAGCATGAAAGGAAAGTACTAATAATTGGATAGTTCAGTGCTTTTAGTGTGTAATTATAGCAAGTATTAGTGTTCAATTGGTTTGATGATATAATAAATGAAGTTTAAATCTTGTATATATTAAGAGTTAAGTTAATTTGTTGGTTCTTTTGGAAGGAGATCCAAAAAAACTGCTCCAAAGAAACTGCATGTTTTGATTTGTTGGTTCTTGTGGAAGGAGCGCAACAAAGAGTTATTTGAAGGGAAAAATCCCTCTACTGGTTCCATTGTCTATAAAACTCTAAATTTGCTCACCTGCAATCAAACAGAGTGTAGGCCGAAGACATTAAGATTGAGCCTGATTTCTCGTATCAATGGATATACGATGACTTTCTTCGACGAAGCATCCATAAACGAGGGAGAAATTTATGGGGCAGGAGGATCTTTGAAAAGATTAGATGGCCCGGATGTGAGGTGGATTTTCAATTGTGGAGGAGGATCCAATACGAAGGCTAAACTAGTTGGAGAGTGGGAAACTTTCATTATGGAAAATATCTTGGATATTCATCATATTCAGATGTTGGGGGACTCCAAGGTGGTTATCGAGTGACTGCAATTGAAAGTCAAACTTCATGCCACCAAAATCGAAGGATGGAAGCGCAGAGTTTGGCACATGGAGAAAAAATTCCAAGAAACCTACTTTCAACATATACTCATGGAATCAAATGAAGAGGATGCTAAGCTATCTAAAAGAGCTCTTGAAGCGTCAAACGGTAGTTTGATATATTTCATTTGGAATGGTGAAAGTGAAGGGCCGCCTCAATTTATAAACTTAGAGGGTCCTAATATTGGAAGATGGAAGAAGGCAAAGTCACTTGGATTAGAGGGTGAACTAAAAGATGAATGGGATAATGATGTAAAAAGTTTATAGGGGTCGGGATTTGAACTAAATGCATAAAATGGTTTTTTAAATTGGTCATGGAATACCAAACAAGGGAAAGTAACTGCCAAACAAGCATATGAGGTACAAATGTTGGAGGAGGTGGTGGGAGGACACCAGTTCTGTTTTAAAGATCTATGGATTTGGCAGATTCCTTTAAAAAACAATTTGTTCTGTTGGTTAATGTTAGAACAAAAAATACTTACTTGGGAAACTTTGAACAAAAGGGGGATAATTGGTCCTAGTAAATGTTCACTATGTGGTGAAGCTGAGGAAACTCTAATTCATCTATTTATTGATGACACCTTCACCAAAGATATTTGGCACAAAATTTTAAAGGAACAAAATCTAAATATTGTATGGGAGGGTGGTCAACTAATTGGCTTCTTTTAGCAGTGGATCAATAAGTCATAATTCTGGAAAGAATTGTCTTGTTTCATTTGTTGGGAGATATGGAAGCACATGAACCTGGTCATCTTTGAGGATCATCAAACTTCACAGTTAAAGGTTTGCAATAGAATCTTACGGGATTTGCGGGAATACAAAAACCTTTTTTTTGTTCATTATGTTAGGATTACTCGACCTCCTCTACTAGATTGGAGTTTGCCAGTAGTATTTTTTTACGGAGCCGCACAATGTGAGGGCACAAAATGTGGAGCAGGAGTTGTACTAAAGTGTCCATATGTGGGTCCTTTTAGTCTAATGATGAACTGTGACACCAGAACAAATACCAGGGGTGAACTCTTAACTTTATGGTGTATGTTATCTTTTGTTGTTTACAAAAAATTAAAAAGAATTCAACTAGTAGGAGATTCAAAGATCATTATTGTCTGGTTTCTACATTTAAATAACTTATAGGTGGTTTCTCTTCAACCATGGATGAAAAAGATTCATGCTTTGAGTGGAAAAATTCAAAAAATTAAAGCACACCACATTTATAGAGAATATAATAAAGAAGCAGATCAACTATCAAAACAAGCCTTGCAGATGGAGGAAGAAGGATTATACTTTGCAGCGGGTATGGAAAATCAAATTGAGAAATTTGAAAAATTGCCAATCTACATTTAAATCAATGCAACAATATAGAACAACCTGAACTTAGCCTTTTTCATATAAGTTTTTTAATGTAAGAGATTTGTATCATTTTGCGAAGTGTTATTATAAACTCAATGATGGAGGATATTTTTTTTGTGATTGGTACCTATGATCGATTTCAGTGATAGAGGATGTAATTTTGGTGTTACTGTAACTTTATCTTTTATGATCTGACAATGTAACAAGGAAACAACAAAGTGTTGTTTCAACAATCTTACTATAAAAGACTGGAAAATACTTTTGTTGTTTCAGCAGTCCTAATATTGTAAAAGAATTTTTATATTCACTAATAATATAAGTATCTTTTTCATTTTTGAAAAAAAAGATTTGAGTTCTAAGTTTTTATTTATTAAGATTACAATTAGCCTAGATGTATCTTAAATAATCATAATAATAATAATAATAAAATATCTTTGAAAGGATTTGATCTCTTTCAATGCTTAATAAATTCATAACTAACATAAATTTTCATAAACGAATTACCAAATGCATATAAACATAACACGATATGACCATAAAACATCCAAAATTAAGATTTAAACAATAACATTAAATGATAAAAAAAAAAAATTGAATAAAGACATATCAAATTTTTAATCATTTATTTCTTAATCCCATTAATAATACTCAATTAAGAAAAAAATAACAATCTTAAGGTTATTAATTGTAAGAACATCTTACAACCACTAACTAATGAAAAGAACGAAAACACCAGTCCAAAATCTAACCATGAAATGAGTTTAGCTCGGGTCATTAGGATGAATGATGTTATCCTCCACATCCAGGTTCAATTCCTACAAGTGATATGTTTTTTTATTGGCCTTGTGCCTTGAATATTCTAGGGTTTACCCTCGGTACCACCCTTGAAATGAGGGGAAGTACTCGAGGTTTTCCCTGGGCTCTTTGTGACCTAGAAACAAAAAATTAGATATATTTTACTTAGGGCAGTTGAGAGGAATGATGTTATCCTCCCCACCCAGGCTCAATTCCCACAAGTGACATGTTGAGCTAATAACAAGTATATTGTTGTAATGGCTTCGAGCATTCTATGGTTTACCTTTAGTACCATCCTCAAAATGAAATATTTTACTTAAGGTGGATATTGAGATTGATTTTTTATTATTAATAATATTTTTTAAATGTTATGTGTTATATCTCCTTCATATCTGGATGTAAAAATCGTCACCTATCAACATAATAAATAAAAAAATCATATATATATATATATATATATATATATAAAGTTGATATAAAAATATTTTACTTAAGGTGGACATTGAATATTCAATTTATATTTTACAAATGGAGTGTGTGTGGCGATGTGAGGTGGAGGCAACTAGGGTTCTACCTTAGTCGATTGTGTAGGTGAAATATTGGAACTTCTTGGTGGCCCATCCATGTATGGTCAACCTTCCCCATCCAGGTGCATTCTCTAGGACTTCAACATTGATGGCAATGATGATTTCCTCATCCCTAGTTGGCTCTTCCTATCTTGGCATTTCTAGCATCCATATGGTGGCGACCTCTTCAGCTGTGTGTGGAATATCCTCCCATGGAACACATGGAACTTGCGTGAAATATTTTCTTGACCAATCTACAGGAGCCAGCATGGATTTTGGAGGAATATCCAACTCTCTTCCCTCTAATGATATTCCAGGTAAGGGATTATTCAATGATATTGTGAAGAACGTCCCACATTCTCCTCCCTTATATCATTTTTTGGTTCAGAAGGCTCTGGCCTTAACTATCCCCATTGGGAAAGATATTGTATAAAAAGTGACCTTTTATAGAACCAACGGGTTTATGTGTCGCTTCAATGGTCTTTGGCCTCATTTAGTGGATCTACACAAATGTATTTTAGACTATTGGAAATGTGAGATAAAAGAGGAGGCTTTTTTTTACCCCTGTGCAAAGGGTTTCTTCATTATTGAGTTTGATCGAGTAAAAGACAAAGATTTGATTTTAAACTAAGTGTCCGGTTCAGGGAAAATCTAGATTATGTATGAAACCCTGGACCCCATTTTTAAATCTAGTGACATATATTCTATCCTCAACTCCAATGTGGGTTAGACTTGAGAATATACCTCTACATTTTTGGGGTCTAGTCTCTCTTCAAGTCATTGGCAAAGCCCTTGGAAGATTCTATTATAGTAATTCTAAAACAAAGAATTCCACACTTGGAAACGCACATTCTCTATGCAACTCTCCTCCATTTAAACTACTTTATCTCCTACAATAGTGTATAATACAGTGCAAGATTGAGGCATGCATCGATTTTCCATTGTGCATGCCTTGGCGTCGTGTGTGCACACCTTAACACCCTCTATGCCTACCCTTAATTCCCTTGCACACACACCTCAACAACATTCATATACCAAGAATACCAATAGTGATCGAGATAGTTATACCTATGCACAAATAATAGTACCTAGGGTATGATGAGACAAACAACGAACGATGATTTTAGAATGAAATCCACTTACAAATTTTAATAAGTATTTTATAACTAATAGCCCGGTGAGTTAGCTCAAATAGATGAATGATATAGTTTTAAAGCAAAAGATCACGAGGTCAAATCCCCATTCAAATAATCCAAATATAATGCAGAGAACGTTGGGCCTCACCAGATGGCCCGGATGGTTTACCCCCTTTACAATGGACATTAGAGTTAATCTAAAATTCAAAGCCTTCAATCGCGGGAGTGGATGATGAGCCGCACGCACATGCACTCGTTTATTATTATACTGTGTTGAGTAGTGAAGGAGGCACGTTAAATATCACAGTCAATGTGCTAATAGACATGGTAGGCAGCATGAAGGCACATGAGAAGTGTACCTTCGTGGTAACCATAAGCATAAGGGAACCGATGGCGAGGAGCAATGTTAAATGTCATGACATCACTCAAAGCACAATAGTCCTTCAAAGAGCCTCACCACATCATTGCTCAATTAATTGACCATAGGATAAGCATATGTGCCGACCATTTCATCACAAGGCATAAGTTCTTAATAAACCATAAAACTAAATCTAGTCAATGTGGTGTGAAATAGTTTGGAACACAAGAATAAGGAATAGTGAGCACGACAAAGAACTCTCCATTGCACAAAATGAACCCACTAAGCTAGCATAGTAAGTAAGGGTTTCAAATAGATGTGTATAAGAATAAGAGATTCTCACTATCTTATGACTAAGTTCAAATCCAAAGGGGTAGGACATGTACACCTTTATAAACTTTAATAGGGGCGGTAGGGTATGTACATCTTCAGTGGCCAAATTGTTGTGAGAGGATCCCTTATCCCATAAAGAGAGAGATCTCATACACCAATTTGATGTCTAGCTTAGCTCTGACCTTAAAATAAAGGGATCACGTACACAAATTTGGTGTCTGGATTAACTCTAACCTTAAAATTATATTATTATTATTGTTGTTCAAGGGACTCATCCAGTAGTGTCCATAAAATATGCACACTACTATGGAACTATGTGTCTTGGTATAAGAACCAACATTGCATCCAAATTCAATTTTAACTTTAAAATAAAACATACCTTGAAATAATTGGGTATCTAAGGGCTTTTAAAGTATTATTCCAATTAGTTTTCATGTTCAATTTGTTTGATGATATAATAAAAGAAG
>SNQJ01S0131881.1:10555-25812 GCA_010110895.2 Picea sitchensis | reverse complement strand
AAATATTAAAAAATAAATTAATTTTGGAGAACCATAGGGATGAGTGACACTTGGACGGTAGAGAACGTTTAGAGGGTTGTCATTAAAAATTAATTAATTAATGATTTAGGAATTTAGGCCAGTCTCAAAATTCTATAAAAGGAGGGGAAAGGAAGGAAGAAAGGAGGGAAGGGTTAGCGTAACATTACGCTGCCGAATTGTGGCTTGACAGGTTGCTTGTGAGGAATTGGGTTTATCTCAGCTGTGTTGGAGTGGTAGCTCAGCCGTGGAGGCGAGCTGAGACGCTAGTCTATCTCTGGTTCTTGTGTGGTGCCTTTGCGGCTCGGGGGGCTAAGGGGGAAGCAGAGTACCCCTAGCGTTTGGTTGGGAGGTACCAGTGAGCTTTATGCGGTCGGCGAGTGGGACGCGGCATGGATCGCAGGACACGGTACAGAGCGCAGGACGTCTTCTGACGCGGGCGTAAGGCAACAGTATGATTTTAATTGGTGAAGTAAAAATCATTTTTACTTACGGCAAATTTAACGTTATTGATGTGATATTGTGAGATTGTTCTGGCATTTTTATATTCGGCAAATTTCGTTTCAGCAAGGTTATTGTGAGTTTGTTCTGGCAATGTTGAAATCGTTACCGCCACATTTGGCCATGAGAAGAATGTATTTTGTTGGGCGTTTTTGGGTATTCATATTAGGTATTGGGTTTTAATATGGGCTTGAATGCATTGATCTGCGTTTCAATGTTGATGGTCTGTGCTTCCCCTTCAGTATGAGCATTCTTGTTGGGCGTTCTTTTTCTAATAACCTGTGTTTGAATAAGCTGCTTTTAAAAATGATCTTGGGCGTTTTTGTTTTGAGTAATGTTGGGCGTTTTTATTAAATAACCTGTGATTTGAATAAGCTGCGTTTAAAAAAAATGATCTTGGGCGTTTTTATTTTGAGTAATGTGGGGCGTTTTTATTAATTAACATGTGTTTTGCATAAGCTGCGTGTAAAAATGATAATGGGCGTTCTTTGAGTGATGTAGGGCGTGTTTTCTTGCTGCGTTTTTAACTGCGTATTTGCCGGCACTGTAATGCTGCGTATGCAACAGGATGAGCGTTTATCCCTGCGTGGTTGGGGATTGGTACTCCTGCCTGATAAATCCTGCCCAACATTTTTATTTAAAACCTATGCACTTAATGGGCTGAGTAATTACCTTCTGCAGTGTTGCCTTTTGGCACCTCTGTCTATTCGTTGAGAGACCACCTCTGTCTATTTGTTGTCCAAACCCTAGCGCATGCCTTTTATCACTTATTTTAGGGTTTAAAAATTTGTCGTTTAAATGTGTTGGCGTTTTATTAATGCCCGTTCTCTTCACTTATTTAGATGTCGGTTTATGTGCTTGACACTTGGTTCATCGCCTCCCTTCTCCTTTAAATTGGTAGCAGTTTGTGTAAGTCGAATTCTGATGTTAACCAGGCTAATGGCTCATACCTTTTGGACAGTCAAGTTAGCGTTAAGTATTGCGTAATATAGGCGTATTACCATAATGACTGTAGCAGTGATGCAACAACAGTGTAATTTCTAATTGGGTGGTTGTGTACAGCTGTCTCGTTGGTGGCATTATGAGGAGATAGTTCTGTTTTCCTTAAATTCTGGTTGATATATATATTTCCGTTTTGTTGTAGTGAAAGGAAATGCTGAGAGAATTTATAGAAAGTAAATTCAATTTTTAAAAAGTGCAATGACCCAGCTTTGAAGAGATTACCAGGAATGGGAATGGCTGAGATCGCTATACCTTTATGATCTTTTACATTTTCTATCTAAAAGTCGATCCCATCACCGATGACATGCCTAATTGGGGTCACGTTTTTATTGGACAGTTTTTAACCTTGGTAAATTATTATGATGTTGTTACACGTAGCGTCATTTAGGTATAATTGTTTCTAAATTTGGGCATTTTGAATTATGGATATTTTGCCCCCTTCCAATACTTCCCTTTTAATGACTGTCATTGAAATTGCGATTTTATATATAGCCAATACTAACTGTGAAGTTGTCCTGTCAGTTCGAGTAGGAGATTCCTTTAATATGCTGAAACGTTATTGGTGATGCTATTGCTTTATATCAACGTTTAATTATTTTCACCTTTAATTATTGTCTTCTTATATGGATAATTGTCCCTTCGCATTTCCCTTTCATTTTATTGAAATTTCGATTGTATATATTTCCAATTGTAACTACGAAGTTATATTGTTAGTCCGAGTATAGGTGAAAATTTTATTGCTGTAATATGATGATAATTTGTTGTAGGTGAAGAAAGAATGTAAAGGCATCCATATGTCATGGAATAGTTGTTTGTAAACTTCGTATTTGTAATATAAAGTGAAATATGAAATGGTATTGTTCTTACCGTATAAACAAGATTGCAAGTTTGGAGTTGAATGTGTGACCTTTAATTATTTCAATGTTATTAAAATTTAGAGATGAATGATATGGTTATCATATTGGGACGTTAGTGTAATCTATTGATATTGATAAGACACACGTGGTGGAACGTCCGAATTTGGTGTACAATAAATTACTCGGAGTTAGCAGTTGAGGGTTGTTGAGTCATTGTTTAATGTTGAACTTGGGATTCGTTGTCGGAGTTCTTCTGTCACGCGCCTTCTGTAAGGGGCGCCATTGTACTTCTTATTTATGTTGTACTTGATTGTGATCAGTTTTACTTTGTCGTGGTTGGGTCTTATTGGTCATCGAGTGGCGACGTAGAGTCAAGTGTTTTGATACTTCTACGCGCACGCACACACCTTAAACACACAAAAAAAAAAAATTGCACTTGTTATCGCAGTTGATGTCTTAACGAGGAAGGTCGTTACATGCACAATGTTAGGATAGTTTCAAAATTTTAGCGCAAACCACCTAGAAATTTTAAGAATTCGTAAGGGAACATACATCCCCATATGTCTACAATATAGGAATTGTTTCAAAGCTTTCTTAGATTATATAACATTGTAGGAATATTAAAATCTCAAGAGTAAGGACCCGCGTGTTCGCCATACTAGTTACATAGGGATTTTTCAATTTGGGCAAGGATTGTTTGTGAAATTTAGGAATTTAGAGATAAAACAAGATTTGTAAAGGACAAAGTGATGTCCACATGTTAAAATTCAAAACACTAAATTATTGAAAATTTTCACTCACTATCACTTCTTGCACACGACATCACCATATATTTGAAAGATTTTTACTAGATACTTGAAATCGCAGTATGTTCTTATCTGTGTGCCCAAAAAGAAATATGGGAGGATCAAAAGGGATTCATTTGTTTAGTGTAAATATTTTGATCACACCACTTTTAAAACAATGGGGTTGGCCCATGAACCCAACCTCACAACCTACTTTCACATCCTAAAGGAAACCATAAAAAACACATTTTTAACCTCCATAGGAGGAATACAAAAGAAAATTGTAGTCTAAGTTACAATTTTGGGGATAGCTATCCAAATAAACCCACATTATCCTTTTCTCATTGAAACTTAGAAAATTGTGAAATAGGGTACCAAAATACTCCCAATCAAGCATTCATACACCATAAGGCGAGGAGATATATGTGAAGGGTCAAAGGCCAAGGTGCAGTTTTTTTTTGCATTCCTCCTTGGGTCACATAGCCCTTGAAAAGAATCCACCTCGTGACCCATTTCTGAGGTCGAAAATATGAATGATGTGCTTGATTGAGGTAACTTAGTTTCCAAACCTAGGTTTTGTCTACCGAGGTGGCGATTGTGGGCTACAATCACACCTTAATCAGATTTTGAATGGATATTAGGAAATATTCCCAACATTTTCTCGATATGCCCCCTTCACCCATCATTATAATTGATTATTCATACCTTCACTAGATCCTCTTCCATTGGATTCATGTCCCACTGTAGAGTTATTTTGGAAGGCCCGATGCTTTTTGAGATGAAGTACGATAGGTCCGATAGGATACGTGCATTTTGTTTTATTCTCCCACACAGATAAATAACCAAAACCATATTACAATGTTACTTGTTTTATGCATGTTTTTCACTGGTTGATTACATAGAACTATAAAAAACATTGTTCAGATAGCCCACATTTAAAAAAAGAAATTGTTCCTTTATTCTTATCACTACCACATGAACCCATTCACATATAATCTAGAATAATAGGGGAACCACAACATCCCCACCATTATAGACGCCTACGAAACCTCTCTCCAATCTTGGGAGGTGTCCCCAATTTGGCAGACACAACCACACAACTAGCACACATAACAATGAGTGTCATTGTTTTAGGGTCAACTTTGCTTACGTCCACTTTTCTAGGCACCACTATCTAAAACAATCCATTAATATAGTATCCCTTCCTCTTCAGGAATTGGCTCTTCAACCATCAAGTGCCATGGCAGGAACACAAAACATACCATATATAACCCCATCATCTTCTTCCCAGTTAGGAAAAACTTGGGCCCTCTCTCGTAGTTATATTCTTCATCCACTACTTAGAAAGAGTAACAAGAGAAATACCCACTATCAACGCCCATGGCATGGGGGTAATGATTGTACATATGTGAGCACTCATAGTTCCCACAAAAACTAGAATAAAACCAAGCATATGTGTACCACCCATACATGGACTAATCACCCTTGCCCATTTTTTGAGCTATATTGTAACCAATCCCATTAATCTCATGAACTCACTCTAGATCTAGTCCAAGCTGTTCGTTCAGAGCGCATGCACACTATAAACTTAGTAGTTATCCTTACACTACTTCAGTATGCCCCCTCCCCCAGCATGCACCCATTATTCCATCAGGTAAGGTTCCATGCACCTGGACATCATTTGTTACCCCTCACATGGGTAACCCCCCCTAACACCTAATTTGGCGGATGCAACCACACAACTAGCACACATACTAGTGAGTTCCATTGTTTTAGGATTAGCTTTTCTTGGGTCCACCTTGCTAGTGACCACTATCCAGAAAAATCCACCCATCTAGTAGCCCTTCCTCTTCAGGAATTAGCTCTCCAACCATAAACCACCATGGAAGGACCAAAAAACCTACCATATATAAACCCATCCTTTTATTCCCAGTTAGGAAAATCTTGGGCCCCCTCTCCTAGTTATATTGGTCATCCACCACTCACAAGGAGTAACAAGAGAAATACCCACTATCAACGCCCATGGCATGGGGTAAATTCTTGTAGAGATGGGAGCACTCATATTTCCCACTAGAACTAAAATTAAACTAACCATAGATGTACCACATGTAGATGGACTAATCACCCTTTCCCATTTTGTGAGATCTATGGTTACCCAACCCATCAATTCCCTGAACTCACTCCAGAGCTAGTCCAAGCAGTTCGTTTGGAGCACATGCAACATAATAAACTTAGAATTTCTCCTTGCACTACTTCGAAGTTCCCCCTTCCCCAAAATGAAACCATTATTCCATCAGGTAAGGCTCCATGCACCTCGACATAATTTGTTACCCCTCACATGGGTAACCCCCACTCACACCCAATCTACCTCACGACTAAGGCTCAATCATGTAGACATGGGGGAACTCCTTCCACCTCTAGTAACACAATATCTACTAGATCGTATCCTTGTAATAAAAATGGAAGTGGATAGCCACAGCCATCACATGGTATCACCCTTGATTGGGATCAACTTATCCAAGCATGACCATCATCTTCTACCCTGTTTCAAATACGGGTGATCGTTAAAATTTTTACAGTTTATCGATGTATAATAGATGATAGAGCATCCTTATGTATTGTGTCCTCATCATCCTGGAAACAACTACAATCCCCTACTCTTATCCCATTGATGACTAAGTTAATAGGATTTGATGGTAGACTTTGATCCCCCTTAGGGATATTACCTAATCTCCCCATTGAGTTTGGTGGTAAGACAATTTTGATCAATGTTGCTATCATGAATGGTCTGATGGATTACAAGATTCTCCTCCCTTGTGATTTCATCTATGTAATTAATTTTGTGGTTTCTTCACTCTTTCGAGTCATCATATTCCCAAATGTGGGACACATCATCAAAATCGATCAACTATCCTACACTGATCCCCCCCCACATGATTCTTACAATAGAATCTCACTTCATGTTTCTCACATTGAGTCCATGCACTATGTGTCCACTATCACTACTTGTGCAACATCCACTCCCTCTAAAAATGACCCCATGCCTCTAGAGCCACCTCCTCACCACTTGGGATTGGAGGTTGGTTAGATTCATTCATCCTTGTGGGAACCCATGCATATTTATTCCACCAATAAAAAAATAAACAATGATATTCAACGATTCTAGTGATAACCTCCATCTAGGTTTTCCTATCCACTGTTGGCAAGGTCCTAACAATTCAATCATTGTACCCTTTGATATTATCTCCCTTGATAATATCATTTATCCTTGGCAAATAAGATCATCTCTTCTCACTAATAGGGATATCAAGGACTCCAGTTCCATGATGAACAATCATGCCCATATAGGAGATGTTTCCACACATGTTAAAGTCCCAAACCCCTCTAAGGATATCACACAAAATACTGGATCTGATACACTATTTCAAATCCTATTTTGGGGATGTCCAACCTTAAACTTCCTACTGTTATACCTTTGGTCCAGCATCTTGGGTATTTTTCAACAACCCTTCCGCCAATCCTCATATGATAATGCAGGGAGAGGTACCACTTACCACCTCGGTCTCATAATACATAACTCTCAACCCAACACTAACCAACAATATACACTTTGTAGGGACCCTTATACCACCACATTGTGTCCAATTCCCCCATAAATCATACGATTACAAGCCACATGACCTAATCAGAATGATCCACCAAGATAGTTTCATTATTTCTTGTGGCAAGTTCGCCTTACCCTTGGTCATTTTTACTTAACCCCACAAGGGCAATGCAACCTCCTTCATGGAGTGCCTTTTCCAAGAAACCATTTCCATCGCCTCTGTTAGCAACAATTTTGGTATCGGGGCACAAAGGTATACATGTCTACATAATTTCCCGGGAAGCGCCCAAGCGCAACACAAAGGAACCTCTTTTCAATTACAATTCGCGCGAATGGGCAAAGTTTTCTGACGGCCACCGAGATCCACCTATAAAGTTGATCAATGTTTGTTGGGTTTTCGGGGCTGCCAAGTTGCTCCAGGGTTAATACAAGAGATAGCTCCAGTAATTCAAAACAAATCTGGGTCGTCCGATCTAATTGGGACAGGTGGCTTCCAGTCGGCGTATCGGGGATCAGAGTTTCGGGAAACAAGGACTCTCCCGTTCGTTGCAGTTGAAATCGCCGAAATCACCTTTGGAGCCGAGCCCACTGTCCTAGCACCAAGTCACTTCAAATGAGCCTGTAAGAGAAGGCAGCCCCCTTTTCAAATCTTGAATGCCCCTTGTCCGTTCATCCTAAGGACGCATGGCGTAAGGTCTGGCCATGTCGGCATTTAGACATTCGGGAGTTCGTGAGGTGAGAGTTTAGTATTATTCAAAACCCTGAACCCCGATAGCGCCAAAAGCGCAGAAAGTGGGGCCCACGGCATCACGAAGCATTTTCAGCCATCCATCTAAAGGGAACACCTGGCAGCAAATCAAGCCACTTCAGTGTTTCGCCCATCGCGACTCCAAGATGAAAAGAGCAGCTCTATTATATCCCGATGCACAAGGCATCGGGAAAGTCTCGGACCCGGGCCCACTGTAGCGTCGGGTAAGTTCCAGACCGTCAGATCTCAAAGGGACACCTGGCACCAGATTGAGCCGTCTCGGTGTTTCGCTCATCGCGATTTCAATTTGTAGGAGAAACTCCTTCCCATTCGCGAACGCCGACAGTGCTTTAGAAATAAACACATGATCACAGCCCATGGTCACTTGGGGAAAGAAAAGATCTTTGTAAAGAAGGGCCAAGGTGCCTATTTCAGTTACAGGGGGGATCGTCGCGACATCCAGGCACCATCGGGTCCGATCTCCATACTGTCTCTCGCCTGGAGTAAATGACAACAAGAGTGGGTAGTTGGAACCTCCTTTAATTCATTAAGTGAGGGGATGGAAGGTATGGCGATCCGTCTACTTGCAAAGGTCCTGTTTGTCGATTTTCTCAAAGAAGCCATACCAAAGTCCCCAACTCAACAGAGAAGTCTGCGCACGCCAGCCCTGTACTTAATGGCTCAGCTACCCTCCTTGTAGGAGCCATGCGTAGTTAAGATGGCGCTTAAAGAAAGATATCAGTACAAGTTTGACAGAAGGGACACCAAGTTTTGGGAGGCTGGACACGCCTCTATGAGGTGGATCTTCCTGAGTATATAAACTCAGTCTTTGTATTTTTGTAAGGATCGATGGTTGAGCGGAGCTCCCGATTGTAAAGCTTTAATGAAGCACTGATACTCTGGTTATGTATAGACTTTTGAGACTTCTTGCCTTATGAATTCCAGTTTCCTTTACATATTTGTTATACTGTGTTAGAACAACTCAGAATTTGAGGATCCAGTCGAGTTGTAGCTGTTATAGGATGATGTTGGATAAGATCGTTGTAGCTGTTACGTTGTTTCTAATCAGTTCTTGTGATTTTCCCAGCGCTGAGTGACTTGGAATTGGAGGATCCAGTCAAGTCCCCTTTCAGTTTCTTGAGACCCTGAACCAAGAGGAGCTTGCATTCAGAGTCTTTCTTCTGCAAACTGCTGGAATCCTATTGCCTAAAGTTGTTTATTCACCTCTCCTACCAAGTCTTCCACCTGCTCACCTTTTAATCAACTCGCTGGTTGAAGTTAGATCAAGACCTCCTTTGTCCCATACATGTTGGACCCAGTCCCTGAGTTAGAGTGATAACTCCTCGAGCCTTTATCTCCATTTGATCATCCCTTTGAAACTATCGTGACATAAAACTGATGGGTGTCGGGCTCTGCTCCTGCAAGAAATCCAAGAGTGACTTCTGACGCTAACATTTCTGGCGTCGTTGCCGGGGACAGAATTGAATATTTTCCCCGGGATTGAACGACAAAGATTAACTGATTCTGAAGGTGCATCAGATATCAGAATTATCAAGATTGTTGTTGTGCACCTGGCGACTCCACTGTGACGACCCCACTGGGGCGAACCTACCATATTAATTGTGGCTTGCAGGGGCAGACACACGTGGTCTCATCCACATTTTCCCCTAGCTACACCTGAAACTGATCTAGAAGTGGCTCTCATAAAAGGAAAGGCCCTTAAAGAGAAAGCTTCCGCCGCCAAAACAGGTAATCCGTCGTCTCCTTCTATAAGAACTCTATTTTCTCCTCCTCAGTTTCTTAATAGACCTCCTTCAGAGGTTTCCCATGTCCTAAATTTTGGGAGTGTTCCTGCTGAGTTTTCCCCTCTTGGTCTAGGATTCGAGGGAGAAATCCTTGTCACTCCCCTCTCCTCTGAAATTGTACCTTGGCGTAGACCCGAAACCATAGAAGATTTCCCCATTTCTATATTTACTACTCCTGTGCAGAAAGAGGCTCCCACTGACTTGATCTCGTTAGCCTTCTCCTTAAATACCCTCTTGTTTCCCACTCCACTTCGGGACTCACTCCTAGTAGCCCTTTCACGAACTCCTTCTCCTCCCAGTTCTCCTCCACCTAATATCCCTATGGCTGGTGCTAATCCCCCTCCGAATAGAATGGATTCCATAGTTGCTGCTAGGTATGCTCCTTTAGTCCTTCCCCATCCTATGAATCCTCTTCCTGTTGGGGAATACTTGAAATACATGCCCAAGTTCACTGGGGAAGGAGACATGACTGCCGAAGAGCACCTGGCTACTTTCTACAGTTATGCAGACAACCTCAACATTGAAAATGAAGATGTCTGGATGAGAGTCTTCGTCCAGAGCCTGGATGGCGAGGTGAGGAAGTGGTTTAGAGGACTGGCTCCAGGATCTATTGCTGGGATTGAAGCTCTAGATAGTGCTTTCCTGAGGCAGTGGGGAGATAGGAAGGATTTCATGTATTACATGACAGAGTTTGGGTCTCTAAAGAAAATGGAAGGAGAGTCTGTCTTTGACTTCTCCAAAAGATTTAATAATATGTATAACAAAATCCCTGCCGAAATAAAGCCTTCAGAAGCCTCAGCCAAGATCTCTTATGCTAGCGCGTTCGGCCCCGATTTCTGCCTTTTGTTGAGAGAAAGAAGAGCCACCTCCTTATCTCAAATGCAAGATGCGGCCTTAGAGGTGGAATCCAACGTGTTAGCAGATGACATATTGAGGAACAAGGTCGATGCAGACAGGAGAAAAGGAAGGTCGAAAGCCTCGACTTCTGACCCATCGGTGCCCCACCCTCAAGTGGATGAATTGACCCATATGGTGAAATCTCTATCTACAGAGATGGAGAGAATGAGGGTGGAAGGGAGGTAAGCGTACAAGGGCCCTATGAATACCGAAAACAAGGGAGGTTTCAGGAGACCAAATAATTTTACTCCCCCGAATGTGCAAAGAGAGAAGGGAAGAGACAGAGAAGACCAGAAAATTCAGGCCCCTTTTCAAAACAATTTTGTGGCCGAGGGGGAAGAAAGAGAAATAGATGAGCTTGATCCTGAAATCCATTGCTTTAGAGACACTCCTCCTTTTCCTCATCTCACTCAATTAGCCTACGAGGACTCTCTCATGGACAGTCAGCTAAATGAGCTGAGCAAGGAAAGCAAGACTAGTGGCCGCCAAGGTAGGTATGACCTGAGGTCCCAGAAGAAGGCGGTAACACCTGATGTCCCTGAACAGCTCATTAGAATAGACAATCCTGCTAATGAAGCAGTAAACAATCACAGAGGTAAGAATACCCAACCCATCTCTCCCATTATCCAGAGTCATGCTCCAGAAATAAGAGAAATCCCAAAGCTCTCATCTCCTTTTAATTTTGAGCATGAAATTCAAAAAATCAGAATCCCTGTGCCCCTGACAGAATTGATTAAACATGAAGGATTCAAGAAACATTTTTTTGAGCTTCTACGGTCTGAAGCCTCATTCCTTCCCACAGACTCCATAAATTTGCAAGATGAAAAGCCCGCAGTTATCCTAGGTCCTATGGTAGAAGACAGGAATGACTCATCCCCTCCCTTCTACACCTCCTTGAACATACATGACAAGATACTGCACAATTGCCTGATGGATTCGGGGGCTTCTCATAACCTTATGCCCAAAACAATCATGGAAGAGTTAGGACTAGAAGTCACCCGAGCTTATCATGACCTCTATTCCTTTGACTCTAGAAAGGTTCAGTGTCTAGGAGTTATCAAGGACCTGGCCGTGACCTTGTTTCAGCTGCCCATGAAAAGTGTGGTCGTGGATATTGTAGTGGCAGATGTCCCCCCCAAGTTTGGTATGTTGTTATCACGATCTTGGATAAAAAGACTGGGGGGAACCTTGCATATGGACCTCACATATGCTACTATCACAGTGTTTGGAGGAGAGCATAGAAGGCTATACAGAGAAGCCCAACTGGCATATATAATCAGTGATGAGGCCAACCCTACCAATCATCCCATCTTTGCCATAGACACTGAATTAGGCTCCAGTTTACTACAACTCACCCATGCCCCCAAGCCTCCTCTCAAACTCAGAAAGAAACCCACTTCTCCTCGTGAACTTCCGCCTCCCATCACCCCGGTTTGGAAAATGTTTTTTGATGGAGCCTCTTCCCGGGAAGGTGCTGGTGCTGGGGTGTTTTTTGTGTCACCTTCCCAAGAAACCGTATCTCTGTCATACAAATTAGAATTTGAAATCACCAACAATGTGGCGAAGTACGAAGCCCTTGTTCTAGGATTAAGAGCTGCAAGGGAAATGAGAATTCAAGAAATAGCAGTGTTTGGAGATGCCGAGTTGGTAGTCCAACAGGTCAGAAACGCTTATCAGGCTAAGAATCCTCGACTCAGGAGTTACAGGAATGAGGTTTGGGACCTTATTGACAGTTTCTTCTCACCATTTAATATTTCTTTCATCCCAAGAGAGGAGAACACCTTGGCAGATTCCTTGGCTACAACGGCTAGCAATTTCAAAGTACCCTTGGCGCCTAAATTCAGATATGACGTGGAAGTGAAATACAGGCCCTCCATACCTGACAACGTCAAACATTGGAAGGTATTCGAGGACGATCTTGAGATCAAAATGTTCTTGGAGACTGTCGAAGAATTTTCAGAAATGCATATCGACCAAGACTCTGTATCTGAACAAAAGCGTGGTGAGGGTAATTTCTGAATAAGATTGCAGAGCGTAACATTGTGCAGCTGCCCAACAATCATATTCCAAGGGGATTAGTGCCTTTGGAAAGGATTTTTGATAGAAATGATGTGTCATTAAAGGGAGAGACCTCGGAGGATGACACTGGTGCTATTCAGTGCAACATTGGGACCGAGAGTGAGCCCAAGTTTGTCAAATTGTCAAGAAGTCTGACAAAGGAGCAAAGGTTCGAATACGTTGGACTTTTGAGGGAATTTGCTGATGTGTTCGCTTGGACCTACAAAGACCTCAAAACCTATGACACCTCTGTCATCGAGCATAAAATCCCATTAAAGGAGGAGGCAAAGCCATTCAGGCAGAAGCTGAGACAGATCAATCCTATGCTACTACCTATCATGGAGAGGGAAGTGAAGAAGCTGCTTCAAGCTCAGATCATTGTACCGCTGAGATACTCAGAGTGGGTGGCCAACCTGGTGCCAGTAAGTAAAAAGAATGGAGAGATCTAACTCTGTGTAGACTTCAGAAACCTGAATATGAGCTCGCGAAAGGATAACTACCCCTTGCCAAAGATAGAACATATACTGTAGAGGGTAACAGGAGCTTCCAGGATATCCATGATTGATGGTTTCTCTTGTTATAATCAGGTCTTAGTTCTACCTGAGGACAAGGAAAAGACGACATTTACCACTCCATGGGGGACATTCATGTATGCCAAGATGCCATTTGGACTAATGAATGTAGGGGCAACGTTTCAACGTGCCATGGACATAGCTTTTGTTGGGGAAAGGGATAAATTTTTGGTCGTTTATCTGGATGAAATCACAGTGTTTTCAAAATCTGATAAAGACCACCGTCGCCATCTCAGGAAGGTTTTCTTGAAATGCAGAAATTTTGGCATTTCATTAAACCCCAAGAAATCTCTATTCGCCATGCAGGAGGGAAAGTTGCTAGGCCACATAGTATCAGCTGAAGGATTCAGAATTGACCCCAACAGAGTTGAGGCGATACAAGCCTTATCGATCCCTAGGTCCAAGAAGGAGGTCCAATCTTTCCTCGGCAAGATAAATTTTCTGAGGAGGTTTGTGCCTAACTTTGCTGAGGAGGTGAAACTTATAACATCGATGTTGAAGAAAGGGAACGAATTAAGGTGGACCCCTCAATCACGTCATTCCTTTGAGTAAATCAAGAAGGCCTTGACTGAAGCTCCTGTGCTTATCAGTCCCGACTACTCGAAGGATTTCCTTATTTTCTCCTTTGCCTCACCTGACACAGTGGATGTTGTTTTATTACAGACAAACGACATTGGGCTGGAGCAGCTTATTGCTTATTTCAGCCGAGCATTGAGGGAGGCCGAAGTCAGGTATGACACTATGGAGAAGCAAGCCTATGCTCTGGTAAAATCTCTCAAAGATTTTAGAACCTATGTCCTACAGTAAAAAATCATCGCCTATGTCCCCTTGGCTGCTATTAAAGACATTCTTATTCAGCCTGACATAGACGGTAGAAGGAGTAAATGGATAGCCAAGATTCTGGAATTCGACCTGGAAATAAGAACCACCAAATTGATCAAAGGTCAAGGTTTAGCCAAGTTATTGGCTGAAGCAAACTGCCAAGCTTTGGGGATAAATTTCATCAATGAATGCTCAAGTATTTAGCAGGATCGGTCGTCTGACATAGACCCTCAAAGGGAGCCTCCATTGGCTCGATTTCCTTGGAATAAGGATGTTATATACTTTATGCAGGAACTGCGGCCTCCAGACGGCCTGCAAAGAAGCAAAGCAAGAGATCTGAAGCTCAAGGCAGTCAAATACGGCCTGATCGATCAAATGTTATATTGGAAAGACCCCCTGGGGGTGCTTTTAAAATGCGTTAGTCCACAAGAGGCCAAAACAATCGTGGCGAAATTTCATAGCAGCTTGTGTGGAGGGCACCATTTCTGGAAAGACACAACCCACAAAATCCTTAGAGCCGGATACTACTGGCCTACCGTGTTCACTGACATCTGCAAAGGGGTCAGAGCCTGCATCAAATGTCAAAAATTTGCAGGAAAACAACAACTCAAGTCTCTTCCATTAAATCCGGTGGTGGTTTCAAGACATTTCTAGCAGTGGGGCCTTGATTTCACTGGAGAAATTCACCCTACTTCCAGTGGGAAGCACAGGTGGATCCTGACTGCTACAGATTTCTTTACCAAATGGATTGAAGCTATCCCTACCAGGAGTGCTTCCCACAAGGTAATCATTGGATTCCTGGAGGACCTCATCACAAGGTTCGGCTGCCCAAACAAGATTGTTACTGATAATGCATCCGCTTTCGGGTCTGAGCCATTAGCCAAGTTCTGTGAACAGTTCGGGATCAAACTGATTCACTCCACCCCATATTATCCACAGGGCAACGGTTTAGCGGAATCCTCCAACAAAATATTGATAAGGATCATCAAAGTTTGTTGGAAGACAACAAGAAGGCCTGGCATTCCAGATTAAAATTTGCTCTATGGGCCGACCGAGTGACCACGAAGAGATCTATCGACGTCTCTCCTTTCCAATTAGTCTATGGGGCCGAGGTTGTTTTCCCCTCTCAGTTAGTCATTCTTGTAGAAAAATTCCTCCAGGACCACCAGGAGGAGCCTGATGACATGATCAGAAGGATTCATCAGTTAGTGGAGGTCCAACAGGCTAGGGAGCAGACAGTGGAAAGAATTCAGGAACATCAGCAAAGGATCAAGCAGGTCTTCGATAAGAAGGCCAAGAAGGAGCAGTTCCAGATAGGAGACCTGGTGCTGAAATGGGATGCTCCTAAGCAGGATAAGGGCAAACACAGAAAATTTGAAGCCCTGTGGATCGGGCCTTTCAAAATATCTGATACTTTCTCAATTAACACATACAGGTTGCGAGGTTTGGAAGGCAATGAAGTTTTCAGCAACCCAGTAAATGGGCATTTTCTGAAGAATTTCTTTTTTTGAGTTTCAAATGGCCCCTTTGTTTGTAAGTATTTGTCCTTTATGTTTCTTTTTTCATTTTCGTTTTTTTTTTTTTTTTT
>SNQJ01S0131881.1:0-10503 GCA_010110895.2 Picea sitchensis | reverse complement strand
ACAAGGCACTAGAACTGCAAAATGAGTCCTTAGAGCATCACAGGGACGACTCTATTCCCCATGGAGCCTAATGTTAGCAACAATTTTGGTATCGAGGCACAAAGGTATATAGGTCTGCAGGATTGCCCGGGAAGCGCCCAAGCGCAACACAGAGGAACCTCTTTTTAATTACAATTCGCGCGAATGGGCGAAGTTTGTTGATGGCCACCGAGATCCACCTATAAAGTTGATCAATGGTCGTCGGGTTTTCGGGGCTGCCAAGTTGATCTGGGGTTAATACAAAAGATAGCTCCAGTAATTCAAAACAAATCTGGGTCGTCCAATCTAATTGCGACAGGTGGCTTCCAGTCGGCGTATCGGGGATCGAAGTTTCGGGAAACAAGGACTGTCTGGTTTGTTGCAGTTGAAATTGCCAATCGACGAAGTGCCGAAAGCACCTTTGCAGCCGAGTACACGGTCCTAGCACCAAGCCACTTCAAGCGATCCTGTAAGCGAAGGTGGCCCCCTTTTCAAATACCGAATGCCCCTCGTCTGTTCATCCTAAGGATGCGTGGCGTAAGCTCTAGCCGCGTCGGCGTTTCGGCATTCGAAAGTTCGTGAGGTGAGAGTTTAGTATTATTCAAAACCCTGAACCCCAATAGCGTCGAAAGCGCAGAAAGTGGGGCCCACGACATCACGAAGCATTTTCAATCGTCCATCTAAAGGGAACACCTGGCAGCAAATCAAGCCACTTCGGCGTTTCGCCCATCGCGACTCCAAGATGCAAAGAGAAGCTCTATTATATCCTGATGCGCGAGGCACCGGGAAAGTCTCGGACCCGGGCCCACTGTAGCGTCGGGTAAGTTCCATACCGTCAGATCTCAAAGGGACGCGTGGCACCAGATTGAGTTGTCTCGGCGTTTCACTCATCGCGATTTCAATTTGCAGGAGCAACTCCTTCCCATTCATGAACGCCGACAGCGCTTTAGAAATAAGCACATGATCACAACCCATGGTCACTTGGGGAAAGAAAAGAGTTGTGTAAAGAAGGGCCAAGGTGTCGATTTCAGTTACAGGGGGGATCGTCGCGACATCCAAGCGCCATCGGTTCCGATCTCCATACTATCTCTCGCTTGGAGTAAATGACAGCAAGAGTGGGTAGTTGGAACCTCCTTTCAT
This sequence comes from Picea sitchensis, assembly GCA_010110895.2. Lineage (NCBI taxonomy): Eukaryota > Viridiplantae > Streptophyta > Pinopsida > Pinales > Pinaceae > Picea > Picea sitchensis. The sequence continues at coordinate 9,345 of SNQJ01S0131881.1, read as the reverse complement.
TCATTAAGTGAGGGGATGGAAGGTATGGCGAGCCGTCTACTCGCAGAGGTCTTGTTTGTCGATTTTCTCAAAAAAGCCATACCGAAGTCCCCAACTCAACAGAGAAGTCTGCGCACGCCAGCCCTGCACTTAATGGATCAGCTACCCTCCTTGCAGGAGCCATGCGTAGTTAAGATGGCACTTGAAGAAAGATATCAGTACGAGTTTGACTGAAGGGACACCAAGCTTTGGGAGACTGGACATGCCTCTGTGAGGTGGATCTTCCTGAGTATATAAACTCAGTCTTTGTATTTTTGTAAGGATCGATGGTTGAGCGGAGCTCCCGGTTGTAAAGATTTAATGAAGCACTGATACTCTGGTTATGTATAGACTTTTGAGACTTCTTGTCTTATGAATGCCAATTTCCTTTACATCTTTTTTATACTGTGTTAGAACAGCTCGGAATTGGAGGATCCAGTCGAGTTGCAGCTATTATAGGATGATGTTGGATAAGATCATTGTAGCAATTACGTCATTTCTAATCAGTTCTTGTGATTTTCCCAGCGCTGAGTGACTTGGAATTGGAGGATCCAGTCAAGTCCCCTTTCAGTTTCTTGAGACCCTGAACCAAGAGGAGCTTGCATTCAGAGTCTTTCTTCTGCAAACTGCTGGAAGCCTGTTGCCTAAATTTTTTTGTTCACCTCTCCTACCAAGTCTTCCACCTGCTCACCTTTTAATCAACCCGCTGGCTGAAGTTAGATCAAGACCTCCTTTGTCCCATACATGATGGACCCAGTCCCTGAGTTAGAGTGATAACTCCTCGAGCCTTTATCTCCATTTGATCATCCCTTTAAAACTATCGTGACATAAAACTGATGGGTGTCGGGCTCTGCTCTTGCAAGCAATCCAGGAGTGACTTCTGACGCTAACAACCTCCTTCAAGGAGTGTATTTTTTAGGAACCCATCATTACCTAGACTCCCTTATAGAGTTCCTTGATCGAGAACCCATGGTTCCCCGACCTCGTTCTAGTAGTGCCATTCTGAGGAACCCATTGTTCCACAACCTTCCTTAGGGAGGGCCCTTTCTGGGAACCCATTGTTCCCTGACTTCCTTTAGGGAATGCCTTTCTTAGGAAACCCATAGTTCCCTAGCCTCCTTCAGGGAGTGGATTTTTCAAGAACTCATTGTTCTGTGGACTCCCTTAGGGAGTGCCTTGTTCAAGAAACCATGGTTTCCTGGCCTCCTTCAGGGAGTTCCTTTTTCAGGAACCTATCCTTCCTTGGCCTCCCTTAGGGAGTGCCTTGTTATAGAACCTATGGTTCCCCGAACTCCTTCAGGGATTTCCTTTCTCAAGAACCCATTGATCCCTAACCTCCTTCAGGGAGTGCATTTTTCTGGAACCCATTATTTCGTGGCCTCCACTAGGGAGTGCCTTGTTTGGGAACCCATGGTTCCCTTACCTCCTTTAGTGAGTGACTTTATCTAGAACCCATTGTTTTGTGTCCTCCCTTAGAGAGTATTTATTCAAGAACCCATGGTTCCCTAGCCTCCTTTAGGGAGTGCCTTTTCCAAGAACTCATTATTCCACAACCTCCTTTTGGGAGTGCCTTTTTTAGGAACCCATTGTTTTGTGGCCTCCCTTAGAGAGTGCCTTTTTTAGGAACCAATTGTTCTGTGGCCTCCCTTAGGGAGTGCCATTTTCAGGAACCCATTGTTCCTTGCCCTCCCATAGGGAGGGAATTGTTCGGGAACCCATCATTCCCTAACATCCTTCAAGGATTTCCTTTTCTAGGAAATCATTGTTCCATGACCTCCTTCAAGGAGTGCCTTTTTCAAGAACCCATTGTTTCATGGCATCCCTTAGGGAGTGTTTTTTTCCAGGAACTCATTGTTCCCTACCCTCTTTCAGGGGTTAGCTCTTCTAGTATCTCATTGTTCCTTAGCCTCCTTCCAAGGTCACCTAAATTTTTCATCAAGGGACCATTGTTCCCACCGATGTTAAAACAAAAGGTACACATTGTACTTATTAACATGATTATCAAATAATTTTCATATGTTATTTAAATTTTCAGATATGTTTCACGTAGGGTATTTGATGTTTACGTGTGCAGGTATTTGGTACAACAACACCCCCACCATTCATTCATGGTCGTACTCTAACCCCTCCATGTATATATTCACAACTGGCATGTTCTCATTCCCTCTGCAAACAATTGCATATCCCAGTTATACCCCTTGAAATTTACCCTTAGGATCCCACACTCAGCTCTATGATACCATCACCTCCATTGCATTTAGGTACTGTCAATTGGTAACATTATCACCTCCATGAGTTGTCCCACACATATCTACCCCTTGTAATATTGACACTCATGTTTCTCTATCCATTAGGCTTGGGAGTCCTCGCAGTATTACACCCTAGAGCGATAACCTCATACTTCTTTCTCATTATCTTGCTAAACTACCCAATTCTGGACTCCCACTTCCTATTTAATCAGTTACATAAAATGAACCTCCTCATTATCATTAACCCCCCATCTCACCCAACATCAATTTCCCATTTGAAATTTAATCCTCCATCCAAATACTTGGTACATAAACCCACCCATGGAGACCCCATGATTCACGTGGATATTGGAGGCCACCCACCTGTTCCAACTTCCAACTGGCTCATTTTGTCAGTTTTTAGTTCAACACGTTTCCCTGTAATAGGGGAAATTCTTTGTAATTGTGGGTTCTTCACTTATGGGGCTGTCCTGAAGCCCCACAAAGCATCTAGGTGGATATTGGTGGTCTCCCACCTATTCCAACTGGTTTATTTTGGAAGGTTTCATGTCAACACCTCTTTCTGTACTTCTAGGGCCGTTTTGGGGCTCTAAACAATGTTTTCTTGGCTTACCACAGTCAAACTATAGACAGAGTCAAAGTTTGATGGCATAATGCGTAGTTCTTGGAAACACCTTTCCAATGAGCTATCACGCACCTAAAACGAAGATCGTATGCAAAAGTTACGACCGCATGAAGTTAATGTACTAACTTACCCCAACGAGGCCCACATGATTTTTGGTGTTTCATCTCATAAGGTTAGGTTTTTGGATGTCTATGGTTTTGGAATTCATGTTAATCATAAAAAAGGCCTTTGTATCTTCATTGTAATTATCTTCTGGAGAATGAGCATAGTCGTCACATCTCTTCTCATAGACAAAGATGCCACCATTCTAACGAGTCTAGTACTCTGTATTTTTATAGTCTCTGTGCAATTGTTTCATTAATAGAAATCATGTATTTTTGTATCTCTCTATTTCTCGCAATTTCTATGAGTATTCCATTGTAATATCTCTTCTTCATTTTCGTTCCGAAAATAATCTAGATCAGTGGTATCAGAGCGCACTGCTCTTGATCGTTTTTTAGCACATTTCCCCAACGAGGTCCGAGAATAGCCATTTGGGTCTCGAGCTTGTGTATATTGATGAAAATCACTCTTGCACATCCAAGAAACCCTCGATGAAAGAAGAAAAGAAAAATAGAGGAGAAAAAGATTCTATTAACCTGTTTCTTGAGAAAGCTATCACGCGACAAAGGGACAAAATGATGGAGAATTTTTCACACATCCTTCAATGTCTGTCGATATCAACAGACACATCTTCATCAAGCGGACATTTTGGAGGAACCTCTCCCTTCAAGGTACAAGTTAATTTTGATATTCCCATGTTTGAAGGTGAGATAGATGCAAATGCCCTAGAAAAATAGTTAAATATATTAGAGGGTTATTTCTCTGTTCAAAATTTTTTAGACAGGGAAAATATCACCTTCGCACTCCTCAAGGCTCTTTCCCGTGTCAAACATTGGAGGGAAACTTACTGGGAGCAAAGTTCCATAGAGGAATATGGAATATATGGGGCCGAGCCCACTTGGGATTTTTTTGTGGATGTGGTCAAGGAACAATACTACCTTGTTGATAACTATGAAGAGAAATGCATGACATGGACCACACTGCGGCAAGAGAAGAGACAAATAATGCCAGAGTTCACAAATAATTTCCATACCTTACAAACCAAGATGGGTATAAAATACTCTAAGCGACATATGGTTCTGAAAAACCGTAGGGCTCTGCATAGGTACATCCAAACCAAAATGAATTTCCTAAACATCTCATCATTGGGAGCTTCCTATCGATATGATGTCAAAATCGAGCAGAAATTTAGGCACCAGATAAAATGGGAATCCGGGTCTGCAAATATGCAACAACCAAAGCATGGTACAGATGACCCTAACCAACAACCTCTAGAAAACCAGTCCAAGACACAAGACAAAAAGGGTAAAGGAAATACGAAGAATGACGGTAGGAAGTGGTGCGCGTTCCGCAAAATCCCATGGCACAACACCGATGAATGTCGGTTTAAATATTCATTGGTGGTCGAGGTCAAAGACAAGGAGTCGAACCTTGATTCACAATCTGATTCAGAAAATATGGAAAACAGACAGATCATCGACATAGACCCTACTACTACTGTCGCGACCAAAACAATTCAACCAAAAGAACGAGTAGATCCTGAAGAGGGGGAGATCTATTCCATTCACATATGTGGGTGAAGGGGACCCTGTTGCATTTCATTGTTGATAACAGAAACTAGAAGAACCTCATCCCAACTGAGATCATCAAACAGTTGGGATTGTCGACAACACCACACTAACAACCATACAACATCGGCTGGATTCACCAGGGATGAGATCTTTGTGTCGGCCAATAGTGTCACACGTCCTATGGAATCTATCCCTTCAATGATGAGGTAGTGTGTGATGTTGCCCCTCTTGATGTCTTTGATGTTGATTTGGGAAAACCATATTTGTGGAAGTGTCATGTTGTTTATGATTCTATACCCCGTAGTGTCATTATTACTCTAGGGGGTCATCTCTAAAAGATACCATAGGTAGTTCTGACTACTGTTCCACAAAACAATGCCGCAAGGTAATCTCTCATACTGCAAAATTCATCCTCTTCATAGTATGTTCAAAGGATGTACAGAAGGCCACTACAACCATTTTAGACTCAACACCCTCTATCCAATAGAAGCATATTGTAGAAGGGAAAGAAGATATTGTTTCTTCACCTACAATGGTGCCTACACAATGCCCTATCAAGCACAGAGACAACAGGTTGGTGGAATAGATTCAACCCTGCCATCAACAAGTTCGTGACAACCTTCCAAAGACCAAGCAACACAACTTCTCCAACAAAGCATGTGGCTCACCTAGATTCAGATTCAGAAAACATTTTTCCCTCTTCCCCGGGTGCTCAATGCAATGGAGACCATTTATTTCTAAGGGGGGAGGATTTATCGAGGTGGATATTGGTGGCCACCCACCTGTTCCAAATTCCAACTGGTTCATTTTGTTAGTTTTTAGTTTAGAACGTTTCTCTGTAATAGGGAAAATTCTTTGTAATTATGGATTCTTCACTTACGGGGCTATCCTGAAGCCCTACACAGCATCCAGGTGGATATTGGTGGTCTCCCACCTATTCCAACTAGCTTATTTTTAAAGTTTTCATGTCAGCACATCTTTCTGTACTTCCAGGGTAATTTTGGAGCTCTCAACAATATTTTCTTGACTTGCCAGAATCAAAATATAGACATAGTCAAATTTTGATGACATAATTCGTAGTTCTCAGAAATACCTTTCCAACGAGCTATCACGCGCCTAAAACAAAGATCCTATGCAAAAGTTACGACCCAGAGAAGTTAATGTACTAACTTACCCCAACGGGGCCCACATGACTTTTGGAGATTCATCTCCTAGGGTTAGGTTTTTGGATGTCTACGGTTTTGGCATTCATGTTTATCATAAAAAAGGCCTTTAGATCCTCATTTTAATCATCTTCTAGAGAATGAGCGTACCTATCACATCTCTTCTCAGAGATAAAGCTGCCACAATTCTAGCAAGTCTTGCAGTTTGTATTTTTAGAGTCTCTGTACAATTCTTTCATTAATAGAAGTCATGTATTGTTCTATCTCTCTCTTTCTGCCAATTTCTATGAGTATTTCATTGTAATATCTGTGTTTTCATTTCATTCCAAAAATAATCTTGATCACCCCATTCTTCATCAATTATATTCCCCTACTTGTGCCCCACGAGCCTAGGCCATTCTTCATTAGGGAACTCATTTTTGTATGTGTACTTTCAACCCAATCATTATTTATTCATTTGGTAATTGCATAAAGCACATTTCAAATTCCAATGAGTATAATAGAGTTTTGTCATCACAATCGACGACATCTTTTTCTTAGCACACAACAACCCATTTCTCCCTTGGTTGGGGCACCTCCGTTTCATCACCATCTTTGCAAATATATCCCTATCATGGCCCAAATATTGACTTTCACCGACACCCATGTCCCAAATATTTCTATTTTGACCTATCATCAATTCCTTTGAAGTCTCACCCATTCAACATGGTTTTTCAAATATCTGGTCATCCCCAATCACGTTTTACAATCGTTGCCATTATTCCATTTCCCCCCAACAAAGGGAATTTCTCTATTACCATACATCTTGAACATCATTCATGTCACCATTCCATCCATCATCTCCTCCATTTAGTCCCTAATACCCGTTTGATCGTATCAATGCTCATAATCCCTTTGTTTCTTGAAGTCACGACCCTTTCATGTTAATGTCAACACAAGTTTCGAGGAAGGTGACATTATCTTGGCTCTTATTCCCTTATTAATGAGAATTCTTGAAAGGAACAAAAAGATTCTTCATCTCCTTTTGATGTCATTGACCCCCATAACATTTGAACCAAACAAAGTTTCTTCTTATAGTAGATCTTACTATGAAACCATTGCATTTTTCTATAATCGTCGAAGACCTATGAATTTTCTAGGCCATCAATGTCTCCAAGTTGTTCATACTTTGATTTAGATCGTTTTCAGTAATCATAATTGTCATTGCCATTTTTTAACGCCCTCGACGGTCCTGCAAACATCTAATTCATCAACAATATTCAGTTTCAGTCATTTCATTTATGGTTTCATGACACGAACATGGGACATGCCCACCTCATTTGTTCCTAGATTTACATTTCGATTTTCGAAGAATACTTTATCCCCTTTTTCTCCAACGGATCACTCATATAGTCCCCCTCAGATAGAAACTACAACTCTCCTATTTTCAAAAAAAGAAATGATGTATTTCGGCTATGCATATGCTCCTAACCTCACACATCAGGGGGCATATGTTGTCATCAAAAAGTTGTTCACAAGTAATACAGACAATGGTCGAAGAAAATATCAACACAAACACAACATACTTCCAACATTTACAGAACCTACTTCAGCAAGATGACATAACTATATAGAAAGAGCCATGAATTTATGCACATTTCTACCAAAGTCATCATGTGTGGATAAACAAAGCACTACAAAGCACCTAACACGCACTCTACGCATTCCACGCAATTGTTGTTGATTCAACCGAGATGAAACAACACATTTATAAATTTGGTCAGGCCTCAACCACTTTTAGGCAAAAGTGAATTATGACAAGACCCCAAGATTGACCCAAAATTTCAACTTGGGATGACTGAAAGGATGAGATGTACCTCTAAATTCCTCCCATTCATACTTGGAACATGTTATGAAATATCTTGCTATGGTCCTATAAATACATAGCCATTGTATTCTAAAAATGAAGGAATTTGTTGTATTGTTATGTTGCCCCTTTTTTCTTAGAGAAGCCATTGATTCTCTTGAGAGCCCATTGAAGAATTATAGCATTTGGTAAGCTTCTCACTTCTTGAGAAACTTGACCAAGAAGCTTTTCACCATTGTTATATAGGAGAGTGAAGCTCTATTTTTGGAGGACTGAAGAGCCCTCTTAAGGAGGAATACGAGATCCATAATTCCACTTTTCTCCTTTGGTGTTCTCCACTCAAAGATCACTTTCCATTTGGGTAATGATCTCTTGTGTTGATTTCATGTATCTTTTAGAATTTACATGTGCTTAGTTTGCTTTAATTTCTTGGTTATTTCTTTTATTGTTTACTATTTTGTGGATTCTCTAATCTACTAATAACTTCTATGTTGTCTTGTTAGTCCAAGAAGGCAATGTCCTCTTGTTGGTCGAATAAGGTTAAGAGACCTCTTTTTACTCACCCAAGTGGCAAAAGGAACTCAACAAATCTCTTTAGTTGTTATTTCATCCTTCAAGACATCCTTTTATTATAATGCTACCTTGAAAGACCAACCATCAAATAATTTATTTCATTTCATGTGGCCAAACTAATATAGTTGAGCTTATGTCCAGAAACAAACAATTGACTTAAAAATTAACCACAAATTATCTTATTTGTTTTTTTTACTTAAAAATAAACCACAAATTATTATTATTATTTTTTTTACAAAGTTTAGAGAAATTGTTTCAAATCCATTTTATTTCATTTTGAATTATCTTATTTGTTTTTTTTACTTAAAAATAAACCACAATTTTTATTTTTTTTACAAAGTTTAGAGAAATTGTTTCAAATCCATTTTATCTCATTTTGAACTGATACTTTATTAAAACAAAGAATATACATCTCGCCATTTAGTACACAAAATTAACAAAAACTAATTCGCATTAACCCATCTCATAGACCGTTAGTTTAACCTAAAGTGTTGTTGATCGAATTATACCATTCTGCATATTGAGGTCGAGTTATATCATATTCCAGACATAGGATGTAGGGAATGTTAAGTAGCTTTTGACTTGCGGAGACGAATGTTTAGTGCTCTTGATTGTCATTCATTAGATGGGAGAGTATGGACCAGAGGTGATATTTTGTTTAATACATAGTTTAACCTAAAATTTAATATTTATATGAAAAAAAGTAAATTATAAAAGAACTTTCAAATGCGAAGTGCATTTGCTGGCCATTTATTAGATGGAAATAGTTCTTAGATGGGAAATAGTTGTTTAATACATAGTTTAACCTAAAATTTAATATTTAATAGTTATATGAAAAGAAGTAAATTATAAAAGAACTTTCAAATGCGAAGTGCATTTGCTGGCCAGTTATTAGATGGAAATAGTTCTTAAAAAGAGGTTATATTTTGCTTTCAATTGAAGCCAAAATTTAACATTAAAAAGAGGAAGTAAATTAAGAAAAAAAGCAATCGGATAAAGCGCATTCAAGTTGGCTCGGGACATGCTATTGCCACATATGGCGGGAAAAAATGGTTGTGCATGTCAGCAATAACATTAGATGCTAGCTCTTGCGCTGTAACCATGAGATAAATGTCAGATACAACTATTTTCCATGCTTTATGCAAACTCAGCCTTTTAAAAGATATTATAAAAAACCAATTAAATTATTGAAAAAAAA
>SNQJ01S0131878.1:6722-21448 GCA_010110895.2 Picea sitchensis | reverse complement strand
AGGTTCGCAGATCTCTTGTCCTCTACAGAGTTGGTTTTGAGGTTTTGTGCATGTAGAAGATTGAAAGAAGCTAATAAAGAAGACAAAGAGTTGGTGGACGTAGACCCAGGGTGGGGGTGAACCACGTATATCCTGTGTTGTGATTGATTTTTTCATTATGGTTGTTCTCTTAACTATGTGGTTAAATGCTTAATGCACTGATATATGCTTAGAAGAATCTAATATGATAGCTTAGTGCTGAATAATATGAATGAATGCTAGATATGATCTATGTTGATATGCTTAGTGCTTGAATCTACTGGATCTGTGTGAATACTGTGTTGATCTGTTATTAGGGTTTATCTGCGTTGATCTATTATTAGGGTTTTATCTGCGAAGTAATTGTTGGTTAAATACTGATGAAATATAACTGCTAAGTGCTCTGTTAAGGTGTTATAATCACAGATTTGTGTCCCGGCTAAGGTTGCAAACACTAGAGTACTACAACCACCCCTACCTCTACCTCGGGTGAGACTTGATCTACTTTGCAGGTGTTGTCGAAAGGGTCGGTAGTTAGGGTTTTGTTGGTGCACTGTTGTAGCGTTGAACCCTGGGTCTTCCCCTGTGCCAACAAATGGTTTCGTTGTCGGGACCTAAAATTGTGATTGTTGGGAACTAAAGCAAAGATAAAGCTCTGTGCATAGATCTGTTGCCCTAGTGCATAGTATTCTACTTGATCTATAAAGCTTTGTGCCAAGAAGAAGAGTCAGATCTGAAGAAAAGAGGCAAGACCCTAAAGCTGTGTGCTCTGATAAATGTAAGAACAGTGAAAAGTTTTGATTGAAAAGATAAGATAAGTGAAAAAAATTGTTTCAAAAGTATGGATCTAGGTATGTTTGATAAATTTTGCCCTAGCTTGAAAAGTAGGGCAGAACTAGATGAAAGAAGGTTTGATATGAGTAGATATGATAAAAATAGTGAAAGATAAGTTATTCCTATGCATAGACAGAATGTTTGGGATAACAAATGGATTGAGGATCCTAGAAAGAATTTTTTGCAGGTTAGCTACTATGATCCTAGTGCGCAGTACAGGAAAGGTTGGGGATCATTTAGAAGAAAAAGAGGACTAACCCTTTGTTACAGTTGTAGAAGGTCGAGCCATCTTGCTAAGGATTTCCCTGATAAAATACCTAGTTGTCTTTGTTGTAAAGCTATGGACCATGAAGTTTTGGATTGCCCTAGAATGATTGCTAAGCTTGAAAGAATGAATGTGAGACAAGAAAACCCTGAGGAAGATCAAGAAACTCAGATCATGATAGAACCCCAGAAAGAATCAGAGAATGTATTATTAAAAATGAAATAAACCCTGAATTATCACAAGAATGTTAACTTATCAGAGATCTTCAAAGAAAAGGAATGCATAGAAGCAAGAATAGGAGACTTCAACATTGACTGTGTTCTGGATGAAGAAGAACAAGTCAATATCATGATAGAAAGAACTTGGGAAACTTTAGGAAAGCCTACTATGATTCCTTCATTAGGAGGAATAGGATTGTTTAGAGGAAAGTTGATAACCCTGTGTGGAAGACTCACCTAAACATCTATGAGTGTTCATGGAACTTCAACAGAGGAAGATTTGAGATTGTTAAATTTATTGAGAACAACGCCCCATTTGCTATATTATTAGGAAAACCTTAGATTGAGAAGGAACGGGCTAGAAGAAAAGAAGAGGAAATCTTACAGCAGAAGAAGCAAGAATTAAAATATTTCATGACTAAGAGGATAACACACTTCATTTAAGAGCATGAGAACAGATCGAAGCTATTCAGATCCAGAAATTTGGATGTCGAAGTTGAAAGAACACAAGAGGACTCATAGAAGACTGAAGCACCTTCCCCAGATAGAAAAGAAGTATTGACCTTGAACCCTATGAAAGAATCTCAATAGCATGAATTTGCTATGCCAAAAGAAGACAAGAATCAGAATGGAAAGAGGAATACCGAGACGAAGATCACCAGGAAGAAGGCTAGAAAACCCAGTAAGAAGAGAGAAAAGGTTGAAAAGTTACATAAGGAAACTTCGCAAAAGGAAAATTTGCAAGACTGGAACTTCGTCGGATATCAGAACAACGCCACATGGCACTTTTCCATAGCGAAGCAATATAGTCGTTGGAAACAGTATAACCGTTAGACCGACACCCCAAACGGTTAGAACAACATTTATGGCCAGAAATCTCGCCGCTAGACCATTGAGACCGCGTCGCAACAGACATAACTGCATTGATGAAGATGCCTGGCCTTCCAGCTAATCGCAGGAAAGTGCGTAAGAAAGAACATGCCTACCCAGGTCACAGGATTTGTTGTTGACCTCGCCGGGAAATGTGTAGAAGGACTCCAGATGAACTGGGTGAAGTACTTGGTCAACCAGCTAGAATTAGATTGTCGTGAAGCTCAATATTAGGGCTATGAGTTCCACTTTAGCTAGCTCCTAATCCTCATCGCATTTACTGCTTGGGATATGCTGGAAGGTGTGACCTTTATGGACATCGAGTTGTTTGAGCTGCTTGCTGCGAAGTTCACCACGCTCTGGTACTCGAGCGATATGGGAAAACAGTGGAAGTCAAACGTGGTCTTTCACACATATTATCTCTAGCTGAAGAGGGTTATTGAAGCTGAACCTCGCATGAAGCCAAACACCCTACATCAGTTCCAACCCCTCATGAAGTTTCACACAGATCGACACTTCATCTATATCACTGCATGGGCAGATGAGCATAAAGAGGAGCTTCAGTCATACTACAAGCTCATAGAGGAGGACCTCGAGGAGATAACTAAGGACTGGTCAGCAAACCTCCTTATCCCTGCTGACCCCGCAGAGATGTTTGATCTCGAACTTAACAGCTCGGAGGCCAATCACAAATAATATGACACACCTGGAACCAACAAAAGGAAGAAGACCGAAGAAGTCCAATACTTGAGCAGCGCATCGGAAGAAACTGCTTCAGTATCACCTAGACAAGGGGGTGATGATGAAGTAGAAGAGACAAATGGCAGAGAAGATCAATAGAAGCAAGGTGAAGTAACACCGCCTAGGGATCCTACTGATGAGGTCGATCCCTTGAAGAAAAGAAAAGTTTCTCTCACGAAACTCACTTACTGGAAGAAATCCAGAGCCACCTTAACTAAAATGCATACTATGCTCATTGTAGATGATTTTGACTTCATCGCAGCTATCAACGACGCCTCACGGGAAATCTTGCAGAAACAAGAAGCCAAGCAAGAGGATATGTACAACAGAATCGAGGTTGAACTCAAAGGGGTACAGCAGGCCCTTCAATCCAACCGCACAGTATCCACTGTGCCCCCACCATCAGAAGAACCAGAGCTGGGAGATGAGCCTTCTCAACTCCACAGACTAGCTGATGTGACTGAAGCTCACCTTCATCGAGTACAAGCTGAGAAAGACCAGACTTCAATGACCCTGAAACAAGCCCAGGAAGAAATGGTAGAGCAATGTTGGGTTGCACAAAAGGAGAAGGATGACCTTCAATCCGAGTTTGAAGAAGAGAGGGCACAAGTCAAGCAAGAAAAAGAACCGTTGCTCGTAAAACAGCTTGGAGTCAAAGAAGCAATCGACAGAGAACTTCGCTCTATGACGGGCTTAGATCCAAAGGCAGCAGACCAAGTAGAGCAGCTCGTGGAAGCTATCCAGCAATTACAACAAAGAATAGAAGACTTACAACTCCTAATAGTGCCCATCACTCTGTCGAATGTGCGAGATCAAAGAGAAGCAACTGCTCGAAGCACAGTTCAAAGAATCAAGGCCCTCACCATGACATGTAAACAACTAAGTGATCGCAGTACCCAAACTTATGAAAGACTCACTGAGGATCCTGAATTAAAGGCACTGGAGTCATAGCTCCAGGAGGTGAAGCAGCAAGTAGAAACAGTACAGGAAAAATTGAAGCCCTTGTCAGTCATTGAGAGAATGAAGCAATCCCAAGAACAGTGCACTGCTCAACAGCAAGTCCACACCATTCAAATAAAAGTCATGGAAGTGACTCAGAGGCTCCAACCTATACAGGATGAGGTTTGTCAATTGTTCACAGAGATTGAAGTCCGAGGAGAAGAATTGGAGCAAGTCGTCACTGCAGCTGAACAGCGCTTAGAGGGACCTGAAAATGAAGCAGTTATCCAAGAGTTCGCTGAGAAGGAGGTCATGGCACAGCAACAGGTCGAAGCAACTCAAGCCAAGCTCGAGGCTTTTGAAGCAGAGCTACCCAGACCAGAGTGACTCGGAACGAGTCACATGTGAGTGTTGGGGGCATGTTGGCCCTTGACCAAGTTTTGAGGATCCTTGGTCATGTTTGACCTATTTTTGAGACTTTGACAGACTGTCGAAGGCAGAGCACAAGTCGAAGTGGAGATCACGAGATCTTGGCTCCTTTTTAGGGATTTTTGGGTTTTGGGCTTATGTAATAGGTATGGGATGTCAGCCCATGGGTTTACCCATGTTTAGGCCTAATTTTGTAATGTATAAATAGAGAGCTAGGTGATGTAAGTAAGGGGCTGATGTTGTGCTAAGTGAAAGCAAAGTTAGTCAGTTCGATCTATGTGATTGGGAAGTAGTTCGATCTATGTGATCGAAGAGTTGTAAGTTGTGCTAAGTGCAAGTAATGTGTGTAAGTGCTTTGTGCATGATGTATGAGACTTGTAAGGCTAAGTGCAAGCGACTGTAAGAGAGTGTGAAGAAGCTTTGTGTTGTAACCCAGGGAAGGAGGATCTAGCAAGGTGCGTAGATCTCATGTCCTCTGTAGAGTTGGTTTTGAGGCTTTGTGCATGTAGAAGATTGAAAGAAGCTAATAAAGAAGATGAAGAGTTGGTGGACGTAGCCCCAGGGTGGGGGTGAACCATGCATATCCTGTGTTGTGGTCGCTTTGTGCTTTATGGTTGTTCTCTTATCTATGTGGTTAAATGTTTAGTGCGCTGATATATGATTAGAAAAATCTAATATGATAGCTTAGTGTTGAATAATATGAATGAATGCTAGATCTGATCTATGTTGATATGCTTAGTGCTTGAATCTACTGGATCTATGTGAATACTGCGCTGATATGTTATTAGGGTTTATCTACATTGATCTATTATTAGGGTTTTATCTATGAAGTAATTGTTGGTTCAATACTAATGAACTATAACTACTAAGTGCTCTATTAAGGTGTTATAATCACATATCTATGTCCCAGCTAAGGTTGCAGACACTGGAGTCCTGCAACCACCCCTGCCTCTACCTCGGGTGAGACTTCATCTGCTTCGCAGGTGTTGTCGAAAGGGTCGGTAGTTAGGGTTTTGTTGGTCCGTTGTTGTAGCGTTGAACCCCGGGTCTACCCCTATGCCAACAGGAATCGTTGAAGGGTTTTGAGTACCTTTCCTTCTTTGGATTTGCATGTCCCTTCCCTTTGTCTTTGTGTTTATATTTCTGATTTTGGTGACTACTACCATCTTGCACAACAAGTGCATGTGCCTTTGAGCCTTTGATTTTTCCCATATTGATAAACTCGGTCTGTTATTGCATCAGAGACTCAATAAATTCCTCAAGAGAAGGCATTATCCAAGTAGCTCCAGAGAAGAGCCTAAATGAATGAAATGTGGATACAAACACTGAGTATTCTGGACCAATTTTGGAGAGAATGGTAAGAACCATTTGTTTCTCCTCCTTAGATATATCAACCCCGCAAGCCTCGAGTTGCGACAACAAATCCTTATATTTGGTAAATAAATCTTAGAGATTGTCGAAGGTTTTTGGATCCAAAGTGAGAAATTCCACCTCGAGCATGTGTCCCCTCATCTTGTCTTGTTTGCCAAAAATCCCTTCCATGGTGGTCGAGGCTTCATTGGGGGTTTTACAGAAGGATATGTGAAAGAGGAGCTCAGGAAAAATGAGATTGCAAATAGTTCCAAACGCTTCATCCATTCGATTCAGATACTTGGATTTTTCTATGGCCGATGTGGGTTTGGTATTTGTGTTCATGGTTAACCTATATAATCCTCTGCTTCGAATATGCACTATCATCTTGTCCTTCCATGCAAAGAACTTGTATGGTGTAAGAATGAATTCTTTTGGAAATTCCATTTTTCCCAGTGTCTTCAATCTTTGGTACCTGCAAAAAGAATCTAGTGTGTCTCTTTCCTAGCAATCCATCGGCTCTAGTACCATGTAAATGTGAATGAACCTGCACAGTTAATATCTAGCTAGAAAATGGCATACACAATTTGTAGAAAATTGATAAAAGAGAGAAACGAGAGAGTGAGAACAAAGAATTTGCATTAACCAAATGAATGAATGATAATTTACACATGATATACTATGTATAACTCAACTAGTGTGCATTCGAGGAGAACCAATGCACCATAGTGTTTCCCTAGAGTGATATGGACACACACCAGAAGTTACAAGAGTAAACTACCACCTAGTCTCAGTTAACTAGTCTCTCAGTATTCAATTAACTCACTGAAACAGAGTGAAGTGAGGAGGAGATCAGGGAATCATGAGTAATATATTAGTCTGGTGATAATCACAAGGACAATGTGCATTATCTAGTGATGATCCCAATGCTGCATGGTGATGATCCCAATGTGGCATCTAGACTCCACTCAACTGCTCAAACTGAAGTGTGAATTGAAGAGAATATTCTCCTAGAATGTAGGAAAATGAATATTCTCCCTAAACTATAGGAGACTGAATAATGACTAATAAACATAGGGAAAACCTTAGGGAAAAAAAATCTGAGGTGTGTGTGAAGTATATCCAACACCCCCCCTTAGCATCATTATGGTGAAAATAAAGAACAGGTCCTGGAAACGAGGCCATGTTAGGTACCCAAATACAAAAGATACACTAAAACAAACGAGGAAATAGGGAAAACCTCATGGGAAAAAACCCCCCTCAAAGTACAATGTATGTAAAAAAAAAGAACTGACAGTTGCTAGGAAACGGTGTCCTTCACTCAAAGACGACTATGTAGAGAATGGAACTTCTACTCAATGACGGTCTTGGTGAAGATGTCTGTAGTTTGTTCTGCTGAAGGAAAAAACTGCAGGTCGATGATCCCCTTGTGTACTAAGTCCTGAATGTAGTGCATGTGGATCTCAATGTGCTCCATCCGCTGCCTCTGAACTGGATCTCTGCAGAACTTCAGAGTGCTCTGGTTGTCACACCAGATGATGATCGACTGATGAAACTAAATTCCCAACTCAGTGAGAAAATGTTGTAGCCACATAGTCTGAATGGTTATGTTAAATACCCCTCTGTACTCTGCCTCAGCTGAAGATAGATCAATAACAACCTGCTTCTTGCTCGACCAACAGATAGGCCCGAAACCAAGACTGAGTGAGTAACCAGATGTGGACTTGTGATCAATGTTATTTCCAGCCCAGTTAGAATGAGTGAACCCGATGAGGTCAAATGTAGAGTCTGTTACATTATGAATCCCAAAGATGATGGTGCCCTATACGTATTGAAGGATATGCTTTGCATCCTTCCAATGTAGCTCATGCAGCACCTGCATGAACCTAGAGACTTCTCCAACTACATAGGAGAGGTTTGGTATGGAGTGTGTGAGATACAACAAGCTCCCCACTAGCTATCTATACAGTGTGTTGTCCACCAATGGAGTGTCCCCGCCATCCTCAAGACCAACTCATGATAGGAAAGGAGCTAGGGCATACTTGCGGTCTGTCATGTGAAATATCTCAAGGATATCTCATGCATACTTGGCCTGAGATAGTTTGATTCCTGATGCATCCTGACTGATGTTGATTCCAAGGAAGAGATTTAGTGAACCCATGTCCATCATCAAGAACCTGTCATGTAGAATCCTTTTTACTATAGTAATCGCTAAATTCAAGCAACCGGTGATCAACAAATCATCAATATACAAAACTAGGAGCAGAAGTGAATCAGTCGTCCTGAACATGTAAACATTAAGGTCTAACTTACAATGTACAAAGTTCTATGACAATAGTTAGGAGTCCATCTTGGAATACCATTCCCTCGGGGCCTGCTTGAGACCATAAAGAGACTTCTTCAGTCGACAGAACAAAGATGCATCCTGCTCAAATCCTTGGGGCTGCTCCATATAGATCTCCTCAGAGAGATCATCGTGAAGAAATGCATTATTCATGTCCATCTGATGGACTTCCCATCCCTTGGTTTCCGCAATGGAAAGTGCCAAATGTGTGGAATCCATATTCGCTACTGGAGAAAAGGTCACATCATAGTTAATTCCATGCACCTTTTGAAAGAATTGGCTTTGTATCTACTAACCTATCCATCCGATGTGCTCTTGGTCCTATAGACCCATCTGCACCTGACAAGTTTCCTTACTGAAGGAAGGGGAACCAGATCCCAAGTATGGTTCTCAAGGAGGGAGTTGTACTCCTCCTACATGGCGGATTCCCAAAAGCGGTTTCCAGCAACCTCACCATAGGACTGTGGATCTTAAGAATGAACCAAGAAAATATGCATGGGTGGCATCAGTTTAGTGGCAGTGAGTGCAAGAGGAGGCTCCTCAAAATCGGATCGAGTCCTCCTAGTATCAGCTAGATCCCCAACAAGATCTCCTTCATCCTAAAGAGTAGTCTTGGCCCACTTGGGCCTCTTCTTTGGCTCTGCATCTGCATCTACATGCACTGAATATGCATCTGATTGTACTAAATTTGTATCTAAATCATTTGAATCCTATGAATTAGAACTATCATCTTAAGAAGATTTGGCATGTGCATGCTCATCATCTCTGACAGGTGGAAGAACAAAAGCGTATGCATGTAGTTGTAGAGGTACATGGGAGATACTTTCCTCGAATTGGATACTACACTCAATAATGAGCCGGTCTGAGGAGAGATCAATGAGTCTGTATCCCTTCACACCATCAGGGTATCCAACAAAGATACACTATTTTCTCTATGGATCGAGTGCCTTCCTCTTCTCAGAGGGAATCATGTTCCATGCATGAGAACCGAATATACAAAAGTGGGTCACTTCCGGTTTGAGGATGCTCGAAGCCTTGTAGGGGGTCTTATCCTTGACATATATATGGGGAGATATCTTTTGGATGTAGGTTTCACAATTAAGCACTTCATCCCATAATATCTATGGAAGTGACTTTTCATGTAGCATGCAAGATGCCATCTCTTTCAGAGATCTATTTTTCCTCTCAACAACTTCGTTTTGTTGTGGAGTATAGGGAACCGTGTGTTGCAACTGAATCCCATCCTCAACAAAAAGATTATTTATCTCATGGTTGACATACTGCCCCCCATTATCTGTTCGGAGGGCTTTGATCTTCTTTCCTGACTATTTTTCAACAAGGGCTTTGAAATCTTTGAGGTGTTGAAAGACCTCTGATTTTTGCCTAAGAAAGAAAGTCCATGTGAAGCATGAGAAATCATCAACAAAAATGAGCACATACCTTGATTTTCTAATTGATGGATGTTGAAAAGGGCCCATTAGATCACTATGAATCAGATCTAAAGGAAATGAGTCATTCTGAGTCTTTCCTTTGTCGAATTTCTCTTGAGGGTGTTTTCCAAGAACACATCCCTCACAAATTCCTTTGGAGAAGTGGATGTAAGGTAGACCATCAACCATTCCCTGCTTTCTAAGCAGTTGCATATATCTAAAATTTAAATTCCTGAACCTTTCATGCCATATCCTACTACTTTCATCAGCATGGGTAAGAAGTAATTCAGAATTTGGTTCAATAAATTCAGAAAAATTCTATAGTCTGGATTGATGATTTACCTCACCGGTAGAAACCTTGGAATTGGTTTGCATGTCATGGATATCCACAACATCAGGTGTGAATACAACTCTCTTTCCGGTGCCATAGTTTGTCATCTGATACATGGAGAGAAGATTGATCGAAAGTTTGGGAACGTGAAGCACATTCTCGAAGCTTCTGTTTGTGAGTTCAATTCTTCCTTTGCTGGTGACCTTGACTGGAGAGTTGTCCCCCATTAGAATAGGAGGACCTTTTCATGCATCCAATGAAGAGTAGACTTCTTTTTTGGCTGTGATTTGGTATGATGCTCCTGAATCTACAATCCAAGCATTGGGAGAGGAGTTGATAGCAATCAAAGCATATCTAGAATTACCTTTCTTGAGATTTTGATCTTCTGGCTTCTTCTTCTTGGCACCCTCAGGGATGTGATCTCCAAGGTTGTTTTGTTGAAGTATTTGGGCCCTTTGATCTATCTGTTTCTACATACATGTGGATTCTGGATGAAATCCTTTATGGCAGTAAGTGCATTTCTCCCCTTTTCTTCCCTTTCCACCTTTGGATCCGAAGGAATCATTGAAGGGTTTTGAGCACCCTTCCTTCTTTGTATTTTCATGTACCTTCCCTTTGTCTTTTTGTTTATATTTCTGATTTTGGTGACTGCTACCATCTTGCACAGCAAGTGCAAGCACCTTTGAGCCTTTGATTTTTCCCATATTGATGAGCTTGGTCTGCTCTTGCGTCAAAGCCTCAATAAAGGCCTCAAGAGAAGGCATGGTTCAGGTATCTCCAAAGGAGAGCCTAACCAAATGAAATGTGGATAAAAACATTGAGTATTCCAAACCAAGTTTGGAGAGGATGGTAAGAACCATTTGTTTCTCTTCCTTAGATTTATCAACCTCGCAAGCCTTGAGTTGCGATAGAAAATCCTTATATTTGGTAAAGAAATCTTGGAAATTGTCGAAGGTTTTTGGATCCAAAGTGAGCAATTCCACCTCGAGCATGTGTCCCCTCATCTCATCCTGTTTGCCAAAAATCCCTTCCATGGTGGTCCAGGATTCATTGGGGGTTTTATAGGAGGATATGTGAAAGAGGAGCTCAGGAGAAATGAGACTGCAAATAGTTCCAAATGCTTCATCCATTCGATTCAGATACTTTGATTTTTCTATTGTTGATGTAGGTTCAGTCTCTGTGTTCATAGTTAACCTATATTATCCTCTACTTTGAAGATGCACTATCATAGTTTCCTTCCATGCAAAGAAATAGTATGGTGTAAGAATGAATTCTTTTGGAAATTCCATTTTTCCCACTATCTTCAATCTTCGGTACCTGCAAAAAGAATTTGGTGTGTCTTTTTCCTAGCAATTCGTTGACTCTGATACCATGTAAATGTGAATGAACCTGCACAAATAAGATCTAGCTAGGAAATGACATACACAGTTTGCAGAAAAATGATAGAAGAGAGAAACGAGAGAGTGAGAACAAAGAATTTGCATTAACCAAATGAATGAATGATAATGTACACATGATATACTTTGTATAACTCAACTAATGTGCACTGGAGGAGAACCAATGTGCCATAGTGGTGGCCTAGAGTGATATGGACACACAGAGATAGTTATGGAAGTAAATTTCCACCTAGTCTCAGTTAACTAGTTTCTTAGTCTTCAATTAATTGACTGAAAGAAAGTGATGTGAGGAGGAGATCAGTGAATTATGAGTAATGTGTTGGTCTGGTGATAATCCCAAGGACAATGTACATTAGATGGTGATGATCTCAATGTTGCATGGTGATGATCCCAATGTGGCATCTAGACTCCACTCAATTGATCAAACTGAAGTGTGAACTGAAGAGAATATTCTCCTAGAATGTAGGAAAATGAATATTCTCCCTAAACTATAGGAGACTGAATAACGACTAATAAACATAGAGAAAACCTTAGGAAAAATAAATCCTAGGTGTTTGTGAAGTATCTCCAAAACATGTCTTTGAATGTAGACTAAAAAACTTACCAACATCTATCTTTATAATTTTGTTTAACTAAATAAAATTGATTAACTTTTTTCCAAAAAAAATATTATATCTAAATAAAATTTATTAACTTTTTCGTAAAAGATATTATTAATTTAATATTTTAAAGGATGTGCAACATTAGGTTTCTCATAAATTTCAATTTAAAGAAAAAAAAAAGTTTTATTTACCCATTGAAATGTGAAAGGTGTTACAAGGGATTCAATTTTGATTAATAACCTACCATTTGGGATTTCATGTTTCACAATGATTAAACAAATATATTTAAACAAGCAATTCAATTTTGATTAATAATAAAATTATAATAACCTACCATTTGGGGTTTCATAGTGATTCAAAAGAATTATTTTAAGGAGTAGTTTATTCTAAGCAAAGGCGAGGTTTTAAAAGGAAAGGAAATAATATAGATCCTAAAAGGTATAGTTAAGGAATTAAGCTGGTAATAGAGTATTAAAAAAAGATGAAAGTATTAATATGGGGTGTAGTTTAAATGGTTTATGAATTAATTACGATTTGAACTTAGGTCAAAATATCCTTATGAGAAATCTTGCAATTCCAAACTAGATGCTTATTATTTGACAAAGTGAATATAGATTGGTTCTTATAAAAGATTATTGTGAATTATTAAAAATTAAGAAAAAGAAATTGATCTTGTTTTTCTACCAGGAAGATATATGGCCTCCTTAGGATTTATGAGGAATGGATCCCCTTAGACCCATAGTCAACACTATTGGGGCCCTACTTATCAATGTGCTAAACATTTGGCTCACAAACTCAAGTGTCTTGTTGGTAATACCAATTGTTATTTTAAGGACTCCACTTTCTTTGTTAATAAAATCAAGGACATTGAACTTGTTCCAAGTGACCTTCTAGTAAGTTTTGATGTTGTTTCCCTTATTACTGTAATACCCATGTTTCCCTCAGCTTGTAAATATAACTATAACCTGTCAAAAGACTATGGGAAGACTGGATATGTGTGGATGTTGGAATTGATGAACCTTTTTTTTATAAAAGGTAATGTATGTATTCCTATTACTAAATAAAATGGAAAGTGTTGCATAACTGTTGAAGGGGTTTGCCAAGGTAAATCATGATGCATGAGAGAGATGGTGAGGGGAACCAGTAATGGTTGAGATGACCCCCACCAGACCAGTGCTTTACTGGATTTAAAGTATTCATACCCAGAAAAATAAATTACCAGTCAGGCTGGTAGTTGGGAAATCCTCCTCAAGAGTCAATGAGGAGATGGGCATAGTACCCATCTGAAAAACTTCCTGACCTGACCATGAAATGGGGATTCATACCCACAAAATCTTACTGAGGAAGGAAAGAAAAGAAGGGCATTTGTGGGTAGAGAAGAAGATGCAAGGGGAATGAGTCAAGAGATTATTTTTTTTGAAGAGGGAGAGCATGTGCAGCTCTCTAGTTCGAAAGAGAGTTGAAAAACAAGTTTGTTCTGGGTACAGGATTTTTTTGGGCAGCATCTTCAGTCCAAGCTCATAAATGGGGTTGCAATCATATGGGTGACTGAGGAAGCACTCATTGTAGACCCCCTTGCTTGGTAGAAAGAGAAACGATCTGCTAAATTCCTGTGGGAAGAGGAGAGCGATCTCCATCCCTGGTTGTTGTTGAACAAGAATGAAGAGTCTCTCTCAGAGCATCATGATCTAGCTAGGGGGTGGCTAGCAGTAAATCCGTCCAGGAGTTGTTGTGCCCATGGTTGGGTGGAAAAGGGAACCCCTCTCAGCAGTTGCTTCACTATTTAGTTTCTTGATAAGTATTATTATACCTTGTGTACTAGAATTGAAATGAGTGGTTGGATGTCTGTGTCTATGACTAAAATTTGCATTGTTTGATTAATATTAGAAATGCTTATTGTTCTTCTGTGAACCCCTACATTTGAATGGTTTTTGTTTGCCTCTACTTAGTAGCAGGAGAACTATTAGACATGGGTTTTCAAATGAATTTAGGAATAAGTTTACGATTTCTGTACTGGTTGGAAAATCCTTAAGGGAATTTTCCCAAGGATTGATTTTGTAACGTAAGAGTCAGGGCAGAATTCGTTGGAACACCTCAGTCCTGTCGAACCCTCAAATTTACCTTCGCAGTTTACTAAATTCGAGCTCTGTGGAGGGAGGGTGCCTCCTTCAAACCATTCGTCTGTGTGAATGAGGGTTCATGCCCACAACCTTAACCAAATCACGGCTAAGACTTGAGCGTGCAGGCCCAGAACTTTTCAGGGAATCCATATGACCAGGACCTTGGAACCCTTCACTAGGTCTGAAAGGAGCTAAGTTATCTTGGCTTCAGAACTCTGGGATCTTATGACTTTACAACATTCAAAACCAACCGAAGGAAACCTACTGGTATGGTTACCAGTGAGGTTGACCGACATCTGGCAGTTTCCTTAACTGTGACTATGGGATTTGTCCTACCGTTAAACCCTAATCTACTTCTCGATCGTGTTATCGCTCAGTTTGTAGTCAAGGTCAAGTAGCTTAGAAAGTAGGGACCAAACTGGCGTAACAGGAGCTTCCCCACCTACTGTCACCTCGATGGGGGGCTCTTTCTATTCAGGGTGGCTAATCCCAAGGGAGACGTCCCTAGTAATCTGGGGTATTGAAGGAAAAGGATCAAGGGATTAAGGCTCAAGGGTCAAAGTGGGATTTCCCTTCACATATTACTGCCAAGAAGATAGTCAAAGGGAAGGTATTCCACTGAAAAAGGCACCTGTTTGTGAGACAAGGCAATGATAAAACTAAAACGTGCAAACAGTGGTTAGTACTTCAATAAATTAATGACTATCTTTAATATATATATGAGTATAAATAAATGTAATTATTGACGAAGTCAATGATTGCAATAAAGGCTATGGCATATAATATTGCTTCTTCAATAAATACAAAATGATAGAGCATTCAATGTATAATTTCAATC
>SNQJ01S0131877.1:6794-17599 GCA_010110895.2 Picea sitchensis | reverse complement strand
AACATAATTAATTAATTACGTGTTCATTTGAGAGAGAAGTGATATGTATTAGAGATTGTCACATCGATTGCATTCCGTTAATCCAAATATATCTAAACCCAATATAATATATTTAAAATAATAATAACAATATTTCATTCCATCCCTATTCTATTTCAATTTCAATTTCCAAGTGATATATTTTAGAGTATGATATTATCCAGCGATATTGGGAGTCAGGGTAGTAATTTGTTTGTGCGATGATAATCGGTCAACGCAGTAGTTTAGTAATTTGTTTGTGTGATGATAATCGGTCAATGCAGTAGTTTATGTAGTTTAGATAATCGGTCAATGCAGTAGTTTAGTAGTATAAATTAGCACAGTGGTTAACTCGGTGAACGATTAAAGGTTTATTGTTGATTAAAGGTTTATTGTTGGTAAGATGAAATTAAGAATATGAAATTATTGAAGAATATGAAACTATTTATTGTAATTATACAGCTGTCAAAAGTAAATTTGGCATAAATGTAAATCTAATACTGTAAAATGATAAAAAGTTAACAGTGCAGTAAATTTGTAATTTCACTTAAGTTTGTTAATCATTTGAACTTGGCAATTAGATGATCACCTTTTAAAAATGCTAGAAAGTTATGAACAAGAGATCCATTGAAAGGACGACTAAGAATATGCTAGCTTCTTCAATTGATAACCATACTATTGAAATTTATGGTTAAAAGATCATTAAATGTGCCCATTGTCAATAGGTGTAAACCTTTCGACCTAATTAAATTGTATAAAAAGTTATAAATAGCTTATATATTTTCACGTGATTAAGAATTAGTTAATATTGATTAAAAAAAAATTGGAAAAAAATTGTGTAAAAATATTTTAAATAGTTTATTTTCAAAAAGTTTAAAACTAGTTGAAATGTTTGATAAATTTATTTTTTTCAAAGAAATATAATAATCTAATTTTTTTAACTATTTTAATTTGAAATTAGTGAAAATTATTACATATTTTAAATTTGAAATTAATGAAAAATATTACATATTTTAAAATATTTTAATGAAAAATATTACATATTTTAAAATATTTAAAATATTAACATTAGCTTAAAAAACAATAATTTTATTAATAAATAAATAAAAAATTAATAAAAATTATAACTCAATTTTATATCAAATAAATACAAAATTTTGTGCTAATTAAATTCACATGTAGACCAAAGCTTTCCAACAAGGTAGGAATTTCAAATCTAAAGTACTGCCAATTTTGACGGTTTTGACAACTAAAGTGTTTCTTCTAAGTGTTTTCATCCGTGGTGGCTAATGAATTTCCTTATACAAATTAGGTGTAATCAAATGGAATTCCAGAAATATATTTTCATTTCACTTTTAATTAGAACATATTATACAAATTAGGTGTAATCAAATGGAATTCCAGAAATATATTTTCATTTCACTTTTAATTAGAACATATTTGCATGATGCCAATTGAATGGAAAGTTCTTTTATATGGGCCATACCAAAACATCTCAATCAATCAATTTATTTGTGAATTCAATTTATACTAGATAATTTATAAGTCAAATTCCATCCCTATTCTATAATCAATTTAGTTCTACAATCAAAATAAAATTCTAAATATATATATATTCTTGTATATCTTCATTTCACTTTTAATTATAATAACCACGTCTACACAATACCGATTAAATGTGCGTTCAATTTACTCTTCCTCTCAATGTCAATGATAATCATGAATACAACATCTCCTTGAAAAGTGAATACAATGTATTGAGTAGTATGGCTCTTCTCATAATAGCTACGAAAACGATGAACGACTTTCATCGGTAGAATGAGTCAAAAATTTAGTTGCAACAATCCGGGACGGACAACCTATTTGCAACAATCCATCTCGGACGGACAGCCTATTTAATGATGCATCAATGGTCTTCCCACCAAGAGGTGGTTGACCTGTTCTTGTATGACAACTCAACGAAAATGTATTTCACGTTTATAACTTGGTATAAACCAACGAAATAATAGCTTGTAAATACAATTATAATTTTCTTTTCAAAAAGTCTCGAAATTGTCTCATTGTTTTGTCTATCAAACTTGTGTTATTACTATAGATGTCTTATTAATTGTTGTTATTATTCATAACAAAAGTCAAAGTCTACCTTTGTTTATTAAGGGGTTTTTAACAAAATGTCAAGTCTACCATGGCTTATTAAGGGGTTTTTAACAAAACTCAATTTTACCCTTTTTTTTCTACTTTTGCTTATAAACATAACATACATTAAAAAGCAAGGGTTTAGGTTTGTGGGTGGATTGACAAGGTCATCCTCTTTTGATCTTTTAAGGCATAAGGCTCTCAAGTATCGGGTTAAGCCCAATTGTTAGGAGTCTCACATGCACTAGCTGCAAGGTGGGTGGCCTCAATGTAGTAGGAGGACCCTGGGTCTATTGAAAATGTATGACCCCTCAAGTAGATGATCCAACAATACACCTATAACCTATCTATAGGATTAATGTTAAACTCTACTAGTATCTTGTACTAGTATTATTCTACTGTGTAATGTTTGGAAAAAAACAACTCAACTCAATGGCCCAGATTCATGTTATTTGACCACATTAATATAAATGCAAATAACTCAAGGATTCACCTGTAACATTATCATTGATCTAAAGTGATAACCATCCACATGAAAACCTTTTATCAATAATCATTCACTTGCTTTGATATGTCTACAAGTATTATGGTCAAATTCTCAAGCCTTAACATAAACAATTGCATACATCTATATAGTGTCATTCATTTAGTTTTGGTACATACTCATTTTCGAATCTCATGTGTATATATTCAAACGTTCATTCAACTTAAACACCGGTGATGTGTGTGTGTGTGTGTGTGTGTGTGAGGTGACCTCATAAATACATGGGGAATGAGACAACTAAAAAAATGCCAAAAGATGTTGAAGCATGATATGACCCAAGTGCATTGAAGCACAATATGCCAAGGCGATAGGATGAAGGAAGCAATTAAAAATTTATGGTTTTATTGGGCAATTATGTTAATGAGAAGAGTCCCACACTTAGCCAACCATCCAAAGTAACCATACAAATTCCCAACAACCAGCAGTCTATATATAGCCTCAAGGTAGAGAAATGTATTGTGTGAAGCCCCAAGGATACACAAGATGCAGCATATGACCTTCCATGAGTAGATTTGGAAGCTTGTGACCTCAATTCATCTCTAAGGCATTCTATGTAGGATGGTTTTGGGATGCCAATGATCACAAAGTCTCGATATTTTTGTTCTTTAGGAATAAATTTAGGAACTCGGATAATTAATTTCAATAGCCATCTCGTGACATCCATTGATCTCAAATTCAACATTGAATGGATGGAGGTTACTGCATAGTTTTTGGAATTCACAAAATATTAATAGCGAAAAGAATATTTGAGTGAGATTTACAAAAATTCAGGGAGGAATTCATGTTTAAACCATTAATATAACTACAGGAAACATATCAAATACAAATAAGATACTCTTCAACTCACACACAGAATGTAACACAACCACAAAGAAATTCATAACAACAACATGATAGTTTCCCTAGAAACCTAAATGGGAAAACCAACATTCGATTGGTTTCGGTTATTCTTTGTATTTGTCGGGAAAATGTGGAGGTTACAATATCCTTTGGCTCTCTGGTACATTCTCAATATTCACATGGAAATTTTGGTTGAAATTCCTCTCAATTTCATCCAAATAACTCATAATCCTTTGTGGTGCATTGATATATAGGAGAATGTCTCTATTGGGGGGTTAGCTAGAAGGCCAGACATCCCTAAATCCTCAAATTCCCCAAGTCCAACACTAGTCTTCTTCTTTTTATCTCCTCAATTATCAATTTGGAATATGGTTCTCATGTTATATACACTTTTTAAATATATTTTTGTTTCTTATCTCTTTTCTTTTCAATTATCTTTTTTATTCTCTTTTTATTCTTCCCATGCTTACATTAGGAGTAAAATGTTAAATGAAGGTGTGGACACCCCTTGGAATGGCATGTGGCCCTTCATGCCATCAACCATGTCTCCTACCTTGTCCATAGTCACAAAATTTTATTTCTCTATCCTCGTAATAACCTAAGACAATATCTAATCATGTTATTTCATAGGTCCAATTTGGATAACACCTCTACATTGAGAGGATTTTTCTCTCCAAAATATTCCAAGGATGGGTGAGGAAAATAGCTTTCAACTCAATTCCTCTCATAACATTTTTCCTTCCTTAGAGTCTTCCTTTTGATGCCAATATACTAGATCTTTCACCATCCTTTGTGAGTTACCAATTCCTTTTGTTGCAGAACTGTTATCCTCCTTCAACTCATTTACATTATGTGTTACAAAGTATTCAATAGTGGGGAGAACATGATGGTACTCTTCTCCATCCAACATGGAGAGCTAAAACAACCTCATATACTCAACATTCACCATTGAAGTGATTTTCATATAAGGAGGAAGTCTCCATCTAAAGGTTTTCTCATTAACATACTCAATGATGTCAAAAGGTCTATATTTGAGGGGCTTCATATTCTTCGTTTCTCCTTACAATAACTCTTTATGGAGGTAAATCCACACCTTGTCTTCAACATGGAACTTACAATCTTGTTTATGCTAGTCATGTCTCAATTTATAATGTTATTGGCTTCTCGAAATTTTGCTCCTATACCTTCCAATGTGTCTATCGAATCCTTTACAAAAATATGTTTGTATTATTCTTGTATCCTTACATCCCTGCTTCATCATTTTTCTATCCATACACATTGTTAAACAATGAAGTGGGTAAACAGTTGAAGCAAGTCTCAAAAGGTGATTTGTTGGTGGAATAATGGACTGATTGATTGTGTGAGTGATGAATGTACACAACTTCTCATCCCATGTCTTTGGATGCTTATTGTTGTACCCTCTCAACAATTGTACCAAAATATAGGTGACAAATTTTGTTTTTCCATCAACTTGGGGATGAAATGCAGTGGAACAAATCAATTTAGCATCCATGCTTTACCAAAGAACTATGAATTTTTTTTCCAAAAACCTACAATCTCAATCAAATATGATGGAATTCAGCAATCCAAAATGTACCCAAACATGAATAAAAAAAATTAGCCACTTCTCATCCAGTGATAGCCTTCTTGCACAAAATGAGTACACACATCTTTTTGAAGTGGTCTACCATGAAAAAAAAGTAATCATGGCCTCTTTGGGACATGGGAAAACCTGCAACAAAGTCCATTGAGATTTTCTTTGGAGGTTTTATATCTAGTAGTATTCACATATAGAACCCACAATTCTTGTTTCTTGGCTTGCTAGTACTGCAAAGAACACAACCCTTGATAATTCTCGTCACCTGCTTTTGCATATTTGACTAGTACACATACCTTTGCAAGTTTTTCACTATGTTCATCATGCCAAAATTCCTAGCTATCCTAGATGTGTGGGCTTCTCTCATCAATTGAATCCTTCTTTCTTATGGTATACACAACTTACCATCTTGTAGAGCATTTTATTCTAGAGGTGATATTCATTTCCTTCCATGGCAATGAGTATTATCTTCTTTATATGCTAGCATATGCCTATGAAATATTCATCTCCCACATAAGGATCAAGTTGAATTATCACATCAATTTTTGCAATCTTGTTTAGTGGGGGTCCTGAAAGCATGTCCACCAACTTGTTTGTAGCTCCTTTCTTTTACTTAATAAATAGGTGGAATTGTTGCAAGAATCCCAACATTTTGCACCTGCTGCATTTTACTTTGAGTTTTCCATCATTGAATGGGTTTATGATCAGTGTGTATGATGCTCTCTTTTCTTAAGAGGTAATTCTTCCACTTTTTGACAACTTACACAATATAAAATATCGCTTTACCATACATGGGGTAGTCCAATAGTTCTCCATGAAAAAACTCTAAATGGTAACATATTGGGACTCTACCTCCTTGACTAAGAACTACCCTTAATGCATATCCACTTGCATATATTTCCAATTCAAATGGTTGTTTTAAATTGGGCATGGATAAGACGAGAGAATTATTTATCTTTGTCTTTAGTTCTTCAAATACTTCTTGTTGTGGCTTTCCCCAATGAAAAATCTTACCCTTGGAGGCCATGGCATGTAATGGTGTTGATACTACTAAAACGTTTTCTATGAATGTCTTCAAGTATTGAGCTTTTCCCATGAAACCAGCGACATCTATCAAACTAATGGGAATAGACCATTTTTTGATAGATGAAAACTTGCTTGAATCCACCCGAGATTCCACTGATTATTTGTTTGATATAGATCAATGAATCTTTCCCAAGCTCACATTTCTTTATATTTTCAATCAGTTAATTTTTATTTAGTGTTTCTAGTACCTACATCACATGTGAGATGTGTTATTTCCAGCTATTGTTGAATATTGGTATGTCATCCAAGTATACTATTACAAATTAATCAGTAAAATGATGTAGCACATCATCCATCAACCACATGAAAGGTGTAGGTGCATTACATAAACCGAAAGGCATTACTAAACACTCGTACAAACCTTGCATCATCTTGAATGTTGTCTTCCATATGTCTTTTTATTTTAGTCTTACTTGATAGTAACGAGATTTAAGGTCCATCTTGGTGAAGAATTTGTCTTTCTACAACTGATTCAACAAGTCATTAATCCTTGGCAAAGGATATCTATTCTTGATGGTCATTTTATTTTGGGCATGGTAGTTAATAGACATTATCTATATTCCATCCTTCTTTGAAACCATGATGATAGGTGAACCTTGGGATGATGTACTAGTCACGATAACTCCATGCTCCAACAATCGTTGCAACTACTTCTTCACTTCATTTACTTATATGATGGATTTCCTATACAACCCAATGTTTGGCAATGGAATCTTCAACAACGACTGAATATCATGTTAAACCTTTTTCTTGGGTGGCATCCCTTGAGGTTATTGAAACACCTCCTTGTAGGATTCAATTATTTATCGTAGTTTATAGCATTGTTTACCACTACATCCTTCTAAGGATTCCTTCATCTCCAATTCACTATTGTCATAGATTTATAGTCTATTTGACTTTTTCTTTTCAAACTTGAGTTTCTCCCACATTTGCTTCAGCACTTGATCGGGTGGCACTACCTTGACTCAATCACAATGGCTTAGATATCCTTCACCTACTACAACCAAACTATTCCTCTGCATTCAAGGTCTACTTATAAATTCACCTTAATGTGAAATATGTCAAGTTCAACTAATTCCTACTCAACCATGTTCATTCAATAATAGGCACATGTCCAACCATGGCACTTAAAACATCTGAAAAATACTCATACTTAGCCAATTATTGAATACTTAACCAACATAATACATTTCAAGGAACATAAAATTCATTCAAGTAAAGAGAATGCAATGCATGTGTATAGGAGACATCCAAGGTAGATGACTTAACTTTATTATATGAAGAATTTTACATGTATACAACACAGGAGTTACAATATTATGCTTGAAACCCTATTATAAATGTAAAATGAGTCTAAGACAATATTGTATTTCTACCTACTAGACAACAAACTTGTAAAATCCAACCCCAGAAGAAATAGACCTACCTACTATTGGTCTTTTCTTCTTCTTCTTCTTCTCACTCAACTAGTACATTTTTCCCTAATGTGCCAACCTAGAAATTAACACAATTGCAGATCTCCTTTACACTAGTGTGAATGATGATGAATTGTTGATTCCTTGGCACCTTTGAGGTGTCCACTATTTATACAAGAGTTTCCTTGCACTCACATCCTTATTAGGAATAGTACAATTCCCTCCAATATTAAGTGGACCCTAGTGCCCACATATCCAACTTCAACTATGCTCGATGGTACCACTACCCCCTTCACAACTTATCTACCAATTGTCCAATGTCTAATGTTGTTGCACCCAAATTTCCATGCGTCGAAGTGCATCTACAAAGGGTGTCCCCAAGTGCATCTTGAAAGGGTGCACCCAATAAGTTTGTCCAATGAATGTGTGCCCAACAAATGTGGTCTTAGTGTATGTGTGTCCAATGAGTGTCTCATAGGATTGCACTCTATGGATTCTTGTGCTTGAAGGAAATTCTACCATTCATTGCAATTCCCAAGTGTGGAACACCCAACTCCTTAGGTTCTCATGTATCCCAATTACCCAATTATATAAAATCTATTCAAGTTATCTATGCCACTTTGTCCATCATGCATAGTGCATGTTTGTGGAGGAGGCTTCTCATGAAAACCCTCTTTGTGTTCCTCTCCGAGTTCCCTTCCAAGATTCTCTTGGTCTAACCAGCTAATGCAATCTACCACGGTCTGCAGTGCACTCAGTCTATGATAAAGAGAATCCATAATGTCTATGGTGCATCTCGTCAATAGGCCAAGGGACTCCAAAATAGACTCTTCTAGCCATTAAAACTATGTCGAGTCTATATATGCCAATCAATGACTACTGAGGGGATCATGTGGTATATTTTCTTGATTCCATTAAAGGACAGGTCCTACAACTTCATTCTCCTTTCTTATTTCCTTATCTTAAAAATAGTATCACAAACTTCTTTGTACTTCCAATTATTCTCCTTTCCTAATGAGCACTAATTAAATAGAGTTTCTTCCTTACTCTTTGTTACCAGTAGTACCATCTATGTTGGTATAGAAATTCACTTCTCCAATCAAGTAAACCTGACTTCTGGATCTTCTCCATTAAGTTCTTTATGAGGATTCACCATTGTTTTTCCTTTGCTTCTATGTAGGCTTCACAATAATTCTTTTCTATTGCTTCGGTATTCACTATGGGTGTTTACGATACAAGTCTCCCCAAGTATGTTCAAACCTGTTATTTGATATCATATGATCTATCAATAGTAGGATTATAGCTTCCTCATTTCACCAACATGGATTCCTGAGAAAATTACAACCTACTTCAATTCATGCAAATGATTCCAAGGCTAAGATGTTGACCATAATGTTAAATTCTACTGGTAGTTTCTACTCACATTCTTCTTCCATAGAATGTTTGGATGAAAAACAACTCAAATCAATTGCATGGATTCATTTTATTTTACCATACTAATATGAATGAAAATAACTCAAGGATTCACCTATTTCATTATCCTTCAATTACAATGATAAACATCAACATGAAAAACTTTTCTCAATGACCATTCACTTTCTTTGAGATGATCCCACCTCCAAGAATCAAGGGAATATTTTGAAGCCTTAACATAAAAAATGATCTCGAATGGATAATTATATATGTTTTCATCTATCCTAGTACTAGTTGAGTGGACAAATCATAGGAATTGGCTTGTAGGGCCTATTTTAGCTACAGGTCCCAGTTTGGAGATTTGGGGTTCGAAACCTTCTAGAGCCAATTTGAGGCACCAAACAACACTTTTGGGGATCAAACCTTTGCAATATGATATCACATCCCCTAGACATTATTTTACACACTAAGACCTTTCAATATGTGTGAAAAAACACCTCAATCAGAGCTCATATGTGGAAGTTATGCCTCTTGCAAGTTGACCTAACTTGTTGACCACCATGGTACTGAGTGGGTTCCACATCAACCTCCATTACTCACACATGTGGGACTAGTCAAGTGGGACTTTCAAGAAGATTCTAGAAGGTCCAAAACCTTATCATTATTTGAGGGTTAAGGAAAGAAAAAACCCTAACCCTTGATGGCTATCAAGATCTATTAAATGTTACGCCACTAGGAGGAGAGGGGTTTCAATTCTCTTAGCATTGTACTTATTCCATAGTTGAGCAGATAATCTAGGAGTGTGATTTGAGAAAATAACATAGGAGGGAGATGATTCTGTAGCAACCATTCAGGCCACAATTTCAAAGGAAAATCCATAGTGAGTGTCTCTTTATTTGTATTTGTGTTTCATTATTGAACAAAAGAGAGAAAAGCATATGCCTCCCCTTTTAGTTGGGTTTTCTCCTATATTGGGTTTTTGAGGATATATGTTGTGTTGATTTTGTGTGGACTATGTGTTCATTTGCTTAGTCTTTAATTTTTTCATTTTATTTATTTCATTAATTTGAGCAATAAGCTAGTGATAATAAATCTAAGTTATAAGAAAATAAACCTGAGAATAAAATATTTTTAGAATAATATAAGGTTTCTTATGATGATTTGTTCAAGTGGAATATCCATGGTAGTTTAAAAATCAAACAATTACATGCATCTATATAATGCCATTCATTTGGTTTTGGGATGGACTCACTTCCAAATCTCATGTGCATATATTCAAACTTTCACTCAACTTAAACACTCGTGATATATATATATATGACGTGACTTCATAAATACATGGGGAATGAGATGGTGAAACAAAAATTCCAAAAGGTGTTGAAGCATGATATAACCCAAATGAAATGACTTGCAATATGTCAGGGCAATGGGAGGAAGGAAGTAGTCAATGGTTTATGGTTTTATTGGACAATTCCCATGATGACAACAACCCCACACTTATCCCTATCCAATGAAACTATACAAACACCTAGCAACCAATCACACCACATGTGGAAGAGATTTATGTCCTTAATATACATACAAACTCAAGGAAGATAAATGTGTTGTGTGCAGCCCCATGTATACACAAGATGAGTCATACAACCTTCTAGGAGTATATTTGGAAATGTACATCCTTAGTTCATCTCTCAAGTGTTTTTTGCAGGTTGGTTTTGCATGCCAACAATGTCAAAGTATCATATTTTTTTTTCTTTGG